>VYXF01006682.1:72730-89606 GCA_013397295.1 Polioptila caerulea | reverse complement strand
GCCGGCGGAGCGGCGGCTTCCGCCGCCTCCTCCTGCTCGCCGTGCCGAGCCCGGCGCCGTCCGTGCCCCTGCAGCCGCCTCCGGAGCAGCGCTCGGCCCGGCCGCTGCCCCGGCGGGCTCAGCTCTGCCCGCGCCGCGCTGCCGCGCTTGCAGAGAGGCACGAACGGAAAATCCTCAGGCGGCTCGGCTGCCTCTGGGGTATATGGTTCAGGTGGCACCGGCCCCTAAAAAAGCCGAATACCGCCACGGCTAGGTTGATGTGGGGTTAGATAGGTATCTAACTAGTTTTACTCACTGTCCTTAAATAACCCGCGACTGATTCTATATTAACGCTAAGCATTTCCCATTAGCATGGTTTTGACGACTGTTGCTTAGAAATATGCTCATGAGCAAAGTGCTGTCTGAAAACTAAGACCAAGAAGGTCTTAGCTTTCAGCTAGAGCTGTTTTAACTTGTATGTATACAAAAAAATAGATTGCATTGGATAGGTAACTTCAGAACCACCTCAGTTTTCCTTCCTTAAGTGTTTTCTTCAAAGAGCAAGGTCTTGAACACATGGTTATTTTTGTTCTGTCCATAAGATAGTTCATGACTAAATAAACTCCATCGTTGCATAGTAAATTTTTCAATTGAACCTGAATTCCAGTAAGGAAATTCCTTAAAAAAAAAAATCCAAACCAAATGAAATGTTTTAGTTAACAACTGGGCAATAAATGTTTTGGGTAGGGGAGCTGCGGGTTAATTGGTTGGGTTTCTATCATTCCCGTTCTTCAGTAGACCAGATGCCTGCACAAACTATAGACACTTCTTGCATCATAGTAGAGGGGTTATATAAGTATAAGTAAGTAAATATAAGTAAGGGGTTCAGCTTATGGACAAGAATGGAAAAAATAAGTATTTTGACTTATCACAGCATAATTCTAGAATCTGTTCCAGTATTTGATACATTGCCAATATCTCAGCCTATCTCTCAAGACTATTTTTTGGCCTACTCACCCACTTGCCCTCTTTTTATTTTCTTTTTACACAATGAAAAAGAAATGTGTTTGACTATAAGCACTGTAGGCTCATAAAGCATCTCAAAGTCAAACTTGTGATTCTTTCAGTTCATACATCTTCTTCAAAGACTAATTAGGTAGGCTACATTTTATTCTGAGTTTCTTGCTATTCTAAATTTTGCCCACTGTCCTGATTTTGTTGGGATTTTTATTACTGATTAGTCTAAAATCTTTAGACTCTGTGACAGGACACCACAACTGCCATTATGACTGCACGTTTCAAATCCATTAAAAAGAAAATTTGCCAATATGATCTCAGGTTTATCAGAACTAAAATCATTGCTAGACAGAAAAGGGCAATTTAACTTCAAAATAACATAATAAAGGAAAACCATGCTTCACTGTCCACTCAGTAACACCAGAACTTTTAAAAAGGTCTGTAGTGCCAGAAAATACAAAAAACCAACTTGGACTGCCCACAGTTTTTTAATATATATTTACCAGTGCTGAACCTTACAATGAAACTGGTGATTGTCTTGATCCACTCTTTCTCCCTAATGCATCCAGTTAAAACTTTTGTCCTTATTATTATTATTATATATTCATTTATATGCTAGCTTAGCAGGATATCCGGACATTTCTTTTTGGCCCATTAAGACTTTTGTGCCCAACAGCTAATTAGTGTTTATCCAGTAGCTACAATATAGAAATGGCAGTGATTGAAACTAGTCATGGAGGCTGTCATGCAAAAGAAATGATGGTGATTGACATGCTAAGTGTGATTGTCTTTCCCTTGATCCTCATAGACTAAAATAGCAGACCAGAATTCAGAAGTTAGTGCCATCCCCACTTGAAGTTTTGTGTTTTTCTGAATAAAGTAAAAAAAAAAAAAAAAACACACTTTTTCAATAACTGAGAACAATAAGGGAGGTACCTGCCAAACAACAAAAATTAAAACCCTCAGCTGGAAATTGCTTTCTTCCTTTTATCATCTCATTGTGGTTAGAAACAGTCTTGCCTGATGTGTAGGCTGTAATAATCAGCAAAGAACAAGAAAATGCTCTTTTCTGGTAATTAGCTGTCACGAAGTATTGGACAAAGAATGAAACAGCTACGAGTCAGTTGGACCTGAGAAAACTTACGTGAATCAGCTCCTGCAACAGGAAGCACTTCCTGTTGTGAAAGGTGTGAGAGACAAGAGAAATAAGAGATTTCTAAGTATCAGAGGCAGAAATCAGAAAGACTCTGATTTACATAAAAATTAAAAATTTTTGCCCATCTTGATTTCTCTGCACTGCAGTTTTGCAAATCTTAGCATACAGCTCACTTTGTGATTCTCCTTACAGTTCCCATACTAAAAAATGTTACACCCTGAAAAAAGTCAAAGTAACTCAGGACTTTGGTAGTTGTTGTGTCAAAATTCCTTCTGACTGTTTGGTGAGGGGTTTTTGGTAATTTAATTTTTTCCCTTCCAAAGACAAAATATATTTATGGGACAATATCTGCTGGGGGAAAAAAGCCCCAGACGTAAAAGAACTGACAAAATCCCTGTTGGATTTCTAGAAATACAATCTGAATATCAAGCTATTCAATTCTTTCCTGTTACTGTCATAATTTGCAAGAGTCCATTGACCAATTTCTGCCCTCAGTTACATCATTTAGTTATCAAATATTAGCAAATCATGGCTCTTGTCTTGAAACAGTTGGTCATTAAATATCTGAGATTTAAAATAAACAGTTGCTGGCTATTTTTGTTGTGTGTATTTTTAACTGTTAGCGTACTTTTTTGTAATGATTTCAAGATTTTCTCAGGATCTCTGTTAAAAACAAAAAAAAAGCACCCAATATTTGCTTCTAATTACTTGTCTTCACAGGCTTTGGCTTGAAGAATAAAAAGCAAATATTAGAGGCCTTGACATGGAATAGCAGCAGCTGACAACATTACAGTCACATCTGTCCAAACCTATTATCTCTGCATTTTGAGACCTGTGATTCTATTGTTTTCA
Organism: Polioptila caerulea; assembly: GCA_013397295.1. Classification (NCBI taxonomy): domain Eukaryota; kingdom Metazoa; phylum Chordata; class Aves; order Passeriformes; family Certhiidae; genus Polioptila; species Polioptila caerulea. The sequence goes on along the minus strand of VYXF01006682.1, from coordinate 86,602 downwards.
AATGCTGATCTGGTTCTTCCAAAGCTTGTTCTATCCTGCAAGTATAAAAACATAAAATGTTGTTAAATGAATAATCCTACTGAGAAAGCATAAAGTTTTGTCATAAAGCCCCGAAAGTTGTCCTACCACTCCATAACTTAGCATTTTTTTCATGATCTTGGCCACTCACAGCTTTCAAATTCCCCTCAATGTTCCTAATTTCCACATAGCTCCAGTAATCTCCTTCCCAGATTCCAAATCCCCAATGCTTCCTGGCTTTGCTCTATGGCTTCCCATGATCATTTCTGATGTTACCTCTGGATATTTTCTCTAAACTGAATATTTCAGTTGCTGCTTCTATTTCAGATCCGCAGCTCTGTGATGTCCTATTCAGCTGCTATTGAAATCTCTTTGATCACTTAGCTCCACTTTTCTTTGTCAGCAGATACGACTCCTACTGTCTCACTGACTTTATTCTGTAAAACACCTCATTGCCCTTCTCACATTTATTCTGAAGGAAAATGCTAAGCCAAACTCTTTTCATAAATTTCTTCTAATGTGCATCATAACACATTTTTCTTGACTCTAATCATCGTCTAACAAGTGCATCTTGCTCATCATGATCAATGGAGAAAAAAAAAGAATTTTCAAACTGCAGATCACATAAATTTAACTGTTCACTGCATGCTCAGCAAAGCTGCAAAGCAAAGCATCTGGATATCTTCACATCAATGGTCGAGACTGTTCTTAGCCCCTTACCTATCTACACAGTCATGTTTTCTGCTTCTCCAATGGATTATCCCTTAAACAGCCTTTAACTGAGCAATAGATAATTGTCTTTTGCTGCTGAGAAACCCTGAAAACTCATTATTATTTTTCCAGTATGATGTTTGGTGGATGTGTTCCAACTGCAGTAAGCAATCATTCGGTATTCTTGTTGCTAGGACAAGTTACAAAACTTACATATATATGTAACCTCATAATGCTGCACTTTTCCCACACACTTTAAAAAGTACCTTTCAGGCTTCTTATGTCTAAAGAGGTACTATCTGAAATCTGTAGTTTGTCCTGAGCATAACTTCTTTGCCACATGACAGTAACTAAAATAACCAACTGAAAATATTTTTCTAGGTAGTGTGGGTATTGTTATTGTTTTGTCCTAGTGGTTTAGACCAGGATCTTTCCATCAGGGTTTCCGGGTGAATCATGAAACATTTTAATTTTTTCAGAGATTTAGTTCCTACTACTAGATAATTTCTCAGCTTTTTCTATGAAAACAATCATATGCTGATTTTTTTTCCCAAGACTTTACGCCCAGTTTCTGTAATACCTCTTTCTTAGATCCTTTCTCACTTCTTGGTTTTTTTTTCCTTTCTTTGGTGATTTTGACTGCTTGAACTACAAACTAGCTCATAATCTTCATTCTTGAATGATGCATCTCTAACCTACTACCAGGGCTTTTACCTCTGTTTGCCCCAGTTAGTCAACCACCAGTCTTCAACATCTTTGTTATCACATGCCTGAGTAAATAAAGCCAAGACAGCAGAATGATCTTGGAATTAAATATTTCTTTGTAAGTCTGTATATGAACAGATTGCAGTTGATTTGCAGAACACAAGCTCTAGGGATGCATTACTGGAGATAGGATCATATCAGTGCCAAGGTAAGGTGGAAGGACAGAGAAAATTGTTACATATCATCCATTCAGGTATCAGAGGCAAAAGACCAAGACTCTTCAGAAGATTTTTTTCTACCCCTTTAAAAATAGCCTTGTTCAAGACAAAAGATCAAAGATTTCCATTTCTTTTGTAAGGCTGAATCTTGTGCATTCTGCTTCAGGCTAATTTAGAAAATTTTAGCTTGTCTTTTATGCATCTTGATTCTAAGTCTTGACAGCCACAGGACTCTAGCTTAGCCTGCAAGCCTGTCTGCTTACTCTTTAAGCTCCTACTAAATGAACATATCACCATGCTGTGTCTCAATTCTATCAAATCACATTCCAAAGGAAAACCTTTCTGCAGGGGCATTTTTGACTGGAAAAAGATAAGGAAAGAGAAGCAAACAAGAGGAGCAAGGAGATCACAATCTGAGACTACACTCTTTTAAATCATTATTGCACAAGCACAGACACCTGTTTTTGACACCAGTCAGAGGCGGAATGTCAGGTATTCTCTCTCAGATATTTCTGACCTGGTGTGGCCTTTGTGATATTTTATACCTGTGTTCTGACAGCATAAATGCCAAGCCAAACTAAAGAAAAGTCTCCATGACAGTAGACCTTAGTCTATTTTGAAAGTCACAGGGTAGACTTTTGTGATGTCTGTGCTGCTCATTCCCTAGATTTGTGTAAAACTTGCCTTGGGAGGTTTGGAGGAATTGTTTGTGGTTTCTTTGGCTGTGGTTGTGCAGACCCAAGAAGACTTCCTTGCTTCCACACCTGAGTGAATATCCCATGTCAGGATAAGATATGCAAATGGACAATTATTTATTAACTACCTCTTGATAAAAAAAACCAAGAACACTGAACGGAAGAGATCTGAAGTGCAACTATAGAAACAAAATAGGACTGAAAAAGAGCCCATGTATTACTGAGACAAAACTACCCTTCCCCTTCATATTCCCATACTATAATTCCTATTAAATGCTGCTAGTTACTTTAGAAAATGGCATAGAATGTTCATATAACAATAGAAAAAAATATAAGAGTATTAACAAAGTAAAACTGACTTTCCTGAATCTGAAATTAGGTATCCCTATGACATTGCTATGAACAGAAAGATAATAGATACACCAAACTCAAAATAAGCAATTTTCTTTGGTATTTAAAAAAGTTCTCAGTTGAAGATTCTTTAAAGCTTTTAAAAATATTTTTGGTGAACAAAAACTCCAGAAAATACTTTTTGCCTATCTATATATTTCTTTATAATTGATAAGTACTTGGAGTTATTATTGAATTGAACTAAGGATTTGGCAAAGAGTGGAAAAATATTTTCCTATAAATATTCTGAAGAAGGTTTAATCAACTCCACTGTAGTGTTATTATATGAGACAGCTCTGTAAGATGTGTATTTTATTCAAATCTTGCGTGGGAAATATTTTCTTCACTAGAAGTGACAGGCATGCAAATCAAGTTTCACTATCACCAGCATAACAAGAACCAGGAAATAAAAATTTGATTAAACATAACAACACTTGGTACCCCTAATCCATCATAAGTCACTCCATCTTCAAAATGCTTCTTCATATTTCCTGCCTTCTTATATAAATCAGACCAAATGCCTTACAGAAAAAAACAGTTGTCAACCACCAATGTCATGCAAAGATATTAGATAATTTAGCATATTAGAAAATCCACTGCCTTTACTAGAAAAAAAAAAGAAAATGAGAGTTACAAATGGGTGAAAAAAAGTATGTGTGCACAAACCTGCTTCAAACAAGCCACATATTAATGTTCACTTCTATTATGAAGCTAAGCAGAGAGGAATAAATATTGAAGAAATAAAAGACAGTGACTACTTCCTTCTGAAATAATTTAAAAATAGTATTAAGTCCTCAGTACTTTTGTTTGTACATAATGATATAATAATAACAGATCCTAAAAATACTACATGGGTTTGATTTCTGATCTTGTCTTGTATCCTGACATTAAATTACTCAAGAAGTTCTGCCCTAATATTCTGTGAAGCATATCAATGACTAAAATTAGTCATTAAAATACTTAATAATGCATCCAACTTCATGATTTGGATGAAGATATTTTTGTATGTGTGTGCACTTGTTGCCTTGAGTTCAAGAACCATTTCATCAAATCATTCTTCAGGATCCTTGTATTATTTATATCAAAACAGGACTCTGCATTTTAAAATCTTCTTTGAAATATTTAAATCCTTTAAAAATCTTTACATATTCTAATTTTTCCTTCTTCAAGTTCTATAAGCTTTTTCCTGTTTCCTGCTCATTTTTGTGGAACTATGTTACAAAGGAAAAGGAAAATAAGGTGCCTATGTTTTTAAAAAGAAATTAATGAAAAACCTCAAGCCATTTCTTGCCTTTGAGACAATCACAATAACAAAAGTCTCACTTGCTGTGAAAGACACTGGGAGTCAGCTCTCCAGTAATGGTTATGGCAAAAAGGTTCTTTTGCCTGGGAAAGGCATAGGTGCATCCTGTTCACTAAGCAGCAAAAGTGCAAGTCAGTGGAAACAGTGTTTAGGTTCATGCCAAGAAGGTCTAGAGTCTTTGTGAAGCTCAAGAGATGAGAACCAGGCTTCTTTAACCACAAAAATCTGTAAAGTGTTAGCCAGGAGGAGGAGGAGGGTTTTTTCAAATTGGCAGCTGAAGACTATAAAAGGCAGAATGGTATATGGGGTCATCAAATTTGTTTGAAAAACAAATATACACAGTACAGTAATCTTATATACCAGTGAATAAAACATATCTAAGAATTTTCCTTTGTACTGAGGCAAAGTAGAGTATGTAGTTAGATAAAATCTAGCTCCAAATCAGTGTCTGTGTGCAAACTACCTACTGTTCAGGACCCCCAGAATGATGATGATGATGAGCTGAACTGCCCCTAAGAAGTATTTGGGGAAAGCAGTAGCTAGGAAGGGCCAAGCTCACACCAGGGCACAGTTTGTTAGCATAAAGGATCATGCTCTAAAGGTCAGCAGTACCCTCAGACATGCTGAAATCTCCTGGTACGGGCACAGCTATTCCAGGAAATTTTTCTGGTAATAATTTCTCCCTTGCCCTGTCCTCTTTCTAACCCTCCATTTTCCCAGCCATGCAAATTAGAAGCTGCTGGTGGAGTGGCTATTCTCAATTTGATTGGCACTAGAAAATGTCTGAAAACATAAAGGTAGGAAGCAAGCCTGGTGAAATGGAATGAGAAGAATTCATTACTGTGAGGAGATGAAGGAGTCAAGGGATTAGAAGAAATAGAAACCAAACTGTAACACACTCAAGGACCTGGCAGATGGAATTTTCTGGAAACTTAATTTAAATGACGGAACATTGCCAGGAAGGTAACATTAAATGAAAAAGTTTATAAATGGAGAGATAACAGCAAATATCACTAATGTTAGACAAAGAAAGCAAACATTACTGTGGCTGTACCAAGAGTTTTAAAATATGAGAATTAAGGAAAAATCAGGCAAGGAACAAGGTCATCTCTCCATATGTATGAAGAAAACAATACTAGGGATTAACAAAGTGATAAAAATAAAAGAGTTAAGCGACATAGGAGATTTAAATTAAATAATTAACAAAAATATTTTCTTATCAGAAAAAGAAAACTCTTGGAGTTAATTCTGCTCTTGGCAAACTGATTTATTTCTGGAAGTGCCTATATCCATGAATTCTCAAGGAAACCAAAGGCAAAAAAGCATATCTGTTCATTGTCAGGACTGATAATTCATTTTAATGGTTAAAACCTATTGGTCTACACAGAAAGAGTAGACTACATGTCTACACGGACATTTACAAGGAAATTCAAGTAGACAAATGTAAACATTCCTAGAAAGTGAAATGCTTTTCACAGTCTTCTACAGTGTCCTATAACCAAAATGTGCTACAGAGGTAGATGATAAGGTGGGTGAAATATTGGTTTGCTCATCAGGCTCAAAGGGTTGTGGTCAACTGTACAAAGTTCACCTGGCAGCTGCATGCCTGAGGGATTGATACTGGAGCTAATACTGTTTATTTTATTTATTAGCAACCTGAGCAATGGGGCAGAGGTGCACATTCAGGAAGTTCAAAGTTGGGATAGTGGTTGGTAGGCTGGAGGACAGGGTGCTATTCGGACAAACTTCAACAGGCTGTATAAATACACTGTCAGGAACATCCTGGAAACCTCAACAAAGGTAAATGGACTGAACTGGGAGAGCAAAAATCCCAGGAACCAGTATGTGCTGGGGACAGGCCAGCTACAGCACAGCTTTACAAGGAAAGGACTTGGGGTGCACAACACATTGAGCATAAACCAGGAATGTGCCTGTGGTAAAGGCAGCCTGTGGCAACCTGGGCTGCTCTAGCAAGGGTGTGAGCAGCAAGCTAAGGCAAGTATTTCCCTTTTGCTCTGCTCACCCCTCCTGGGGTGCCATGCAGAGCTGTGAGCTCCCCAGTGCAAGAAAGGCACTGGTAGGCTGGAGTCCCTCTATGAGTGAGCCACCAGGATGGTCAGAGGGACAGCACCATGAAGGAAGAGGAGAGGGCAAGAGAACTGGGCTGGTTCAGCCAGAAGAAAAGACCAGGACATTGCTGCTGTCTCCAAACACCTCTCAGGGGCTGCAGAGATAGTGGAGCCAGACTGTTTATATCTTTTCAAGGGGACACAGTGGTAGGAGAAGAAGCAAGGGATGCAGGCAGGTACAAGGGAATTCTGATTAGAAACAGGAAGTCCTCTTTATGCATAGGGTGGTCTGACATTAAACAGGTTGCCCAGAGAGGCTGAAATATTCATCCTTAGAGACATTCAAAACTCAACAAGACCCAGAGCAACTCAGTCTAATTTGATCTACTTTAAAAAGTCTTTAAAAGTCCCTTAAACTGGACTTAAAATGTGTATGATTCCATAAAAAAAAGTTCTAATTGATTTTGAAGGCAATCAAGGGTTGGAACAGCTACATATCTGAGAGGAGCCATCACTTTCCTTTCTCAGAAAATGTTTCCTTGCACAACTATTAACTTGCCTGCAGTAGAAACCTGTATTTTTTTCCCCAAGTTTGAAGTAAATGTCATACCAAATCATAACACAAAAATAGGTTCTTCAAGGTGGTAAAACCTTGATATTCCTATCTTGACTCCTCCATACCTGTCAAAACATAATGGAAACATGTCTAAGGAGGCAAAATAACCTTTTCCAGCAGCCTGGAAATTAGAGGTCTTCACTTGTCACCACTTGTAATAAATCTTAGCCTAGAACAACCAGAGGAGTTTCTCTTCTTAAGAGAGAAACCTTTTTGCTGCTGTTTTACACTTCATTAGAAGTCTTTTATCCATTTCCAGCAGTTCCCATCACCTATACAACATGGAAAAGTCTTTGTGCTGAGGATTTAGAATTGGACCATTAATTCAGATTTTTCTACTTAAAGAATTAATATTCTGCATTTAAGTTCTTTGTCATTGACCAGTTCTTCAGAATTTCATTAGTAAGGGCAGAACAAAACTGCTGATGGTTCTGTTTTCTGTAGGTTAAAAAAAAAATTGAATTTCACCCAATGCTCACAATCTCAAATCTAGGTAAAACTATGGATAAAAAAATGGATTTTTCTCTCACTAGATCTCAGTATAAGTACCTGCGTGCAACAGAATTTCAATTCTGCTATCAGGTTTTACACTTTCCACACCTAGTTCTAAGTTGTCATTCTTTGTCCTGTTTTTAATGATCAGAACAAAAATAAACTATATGTGGTTTTCTTCAGTGTAAGATGACTTTATGCTTTTCAGACCTAGTACTCTTATTGTTTGGCTCAAGCATTCCTGTAAAAGAGAGAATCTGACCTCTACATTGAATTTAAGTGAAAACATATTGTCATTCCTTGAAGAACACCTCTGAGTAGGCTGGAAATGGGCACAAGTACAACTGAGCAACAGCAGACTCAGGCTTTCATTACCTTGATGGGGGCATTCTAAAGGTTGCTCTAAAGATTTTATATGTCCTTATATTCCCAACCATATTTCACTTTCACACTCTGTGTGACTTTACATCCATTTTTCTTTTCCCCCCTTCACGTAGCCTGGTGCTCAGTATTCTCCTCTGGGTCTGATCTCAGCTGCAAGCATATCTCATTTCAGTAGCACTCCATAAGAGAGACAGACAAGCAAGGATATATGTGATTTTTTTTCAAGTAAATAAACTACCCCCTGATGTAATGCACTAGTAACATGCCCATTTTTCTCAGTTTCAGAGCTAAATTCTTGACTGCAAGACCTATGGGGAAAAGCTGCTGTTTCCAACATTATGGACATCATATAAGACACAGCTATCATGACCTGAATGTCATTATTTTCCTCTAGAGTAGCTATGGGATTTTATACAAAAGTTTATCACAGTGAGGCTTCTAATAGTCCCCATTTTTCTGGAAAGAAAATCACATGGAACACTTCCACAAATAGACATGGATAGAACAATGGTCTCATTAGGGAGAGGCCACTGTTCTCAGGAGGAGGAAACCCGCCTGTTTTCTTAGAGAGATTCATCTGAGGTTGGTATGTGCCTTGCCTTTCCATAGGAGGAATTGGTCCCAGCTTTTTGTACATCTTGAAGGAGTGGAAGATGACTACACTACACAGGTTTATAGACCTGCTTTCTTTTATTCAATTTTATTTCCTTGAAATGCAGAATAAAATATTAGGTTGTTTTTCCTAGTCTCATTAAAAGAAGGGGAAGATGATGTGTTCCTTCCTCCCCTGCTTCTGTACAACATGGTAACTTTGCCTTCAGTCACAAGACCCACTCAGCAAAAGGGCATTGGACAAAAAGCATGTAGAGATATTGCCACTTGTGTCACTTCAATGGAAATGAAGCATATAGAGAAGTGTGAGATGTGGGAGAGGATCGATCAAAAAAGGAAAAACTTTTACTTCAACTTTAACACTTTGCAAAAAGTGTAGTATTATTTAATGAATTAGGCATTCAAAAGCCTCTGGAATACATAAAACCAAAATATTATTGGGGTTTTTTTTATTTTATTTTGCAGATAGGCCTTACCCTTGTACCTGGAATGTTCAGATATAAACATTTCGATACAATTTTATTGCAGGAAGTAGCTTAATCTAATTTGTTGTGAACATGGAGAAGTTCCTCAGTGGTTTTCCAAAGGCAGTTTCAGGCTCTGTATTGTTTTACCTACATGTTATAGGTAATACGTTACCTATGTGTTATATTAGCTGTATTTACCTATATGTTATATTAGCTATGCTAATATTTTTATTTATATAATTATATTGCAGCCAGATTAGAATGGCCCGATTACTTTTTATCCCATTGTCATTCTTGGATGTTCTGGCACTGTAGTTTTTGGTACTATAAAATAAGCAGTATTCAGGTTATTTCAGAATTCAAAAGTCTGGACCATCACCGTGGTGACCATCATCCTTTTAGGCCCATTTCAAATCTACTGACTCGTAGACCTCAAAGGTAATTTCAAATTCAAGTAGTACCCAGTCCACATCACATTTAACAAAATAAAAGAAATATTGAAGTAAATCTGTTACCCATTAAACCTGGTGCAGAGACTGAGAAAGGAATGAAAAGAAAAAAGAAGGGAGAAGACACTCTTAAAATAAATGAAGAGAAAAAGGGTAAGTAAAAATGGAAAGAGAAACGCTGTTGAAATCTCCATGCCTAGGTATCAAGAAAAAAGATTGTCTAAAATTCTCAAAAACGACTTGCAGACCACTTTCTTGGATCACAATATGGCATAATGAGCCATATTTATGCCATACATAAATAAGCCTTTCAAACTCATTTGTAAAATTTATCTCCTCCAGTCACTGAGAACCTAAAGGTTTCTGGGAGCTTAAAGGGATTTTTCAAAGCAAAAGTAGTCAGAAAGCTTATTTATTGTAGTGAGTTAAAAATTAGCTACTCCAGGGCTCAAACTGCAAGATAAGCAGGAAAAAAGGAAGGCAAATTTTACCTATCATCCCTAATTTTTTGAATAGATTCAGGGAGACACAGAGAATGCCCAGTGCTCCGCTGTCTCTCCTTGGAGGTAACAACATGCTGATAAAAATCTGGCTTGATTCTCTCACAGGCTTCTACATGTTTATTAATTTCAGATCCAGTGAATTACAACCAAGCTCTGAGAACTACATTAGGCTATCTCCAGCTCTGTAATAGTGCTTCTGAAGGCCTCATTTGTGCCTTTACCTACACCCAACATGTTTTCAAATTGAGCTGTATGAACCCTGGTAAAGGGAGAACATGCATATTCCATGTTTAGTGTATTTTGCCCAGGAGACACACCCTATGGGACAGGAAGGGGGAACATGACATGCAAACAGAACAAATTTATTTTGTAAATGAATCTACTACATGTGGTTGAAGGTGATAAAATAGCCCATCCTCTATGCTAGTGATATCCAGCATTAAATAAGTATCAGTGTTAAATAACACTGCTGTGACAGGACTACTGGTGGGACACATATCCAAAGTAGGCTCATCAAAACCACAAGAAACAATGAATCTGAATTCCACTTCATGATGTCTCTGACCACTGAATTACAAAATACGAAGAAAAGTCTGCTTCGTAGTAAGTAGTGCTTGGTTGTTGCTAAACCTGAACAATTTTCTTAGTAAAATTATTTGGAGAATTTGACCCTTATTCACAATTTATTTTAAGATGATGCTGGCAATTTACTACTTTTTGCAAATACTGAGTGCTACGCAAACTGATCCATGCTTCTGCTTGTTTTTTGCTGTTAGAGCAAAAAAAAGGCAATGTACACTTATTTGAATTTCAAAATAAGGAAACAAACTTTCACATTTCCATTGAGAAATGTAATTCTGATTTGTACTTTCAAAGATCAGAATTAAACAATTTCCACAAAATAGTATTTCTAAGAGCGACATTTTAGCAGTAGAAAAATCCAGCACAGGGAACTGACAGCTCTAGAAGATGAACCAGGCAATAACATGTATATGTCCCTAAAGCTCTTTCCTTGGCCAGGTGTGGGGCCAGTTACTGAATTGTTTTCCCAGAGTCAAAGCACAGCAAATTCTCTCAGGGAATTCATGCTAGGATGGTTTTACAGCATAATTCCCTATCTGAGAAGATCTTCATTAAATGATCACCCACTGCTTTTATACCTGTACAGATTTTACAGTGGATTGAGAACTTTCAGGCAAAAACATGAATCACACAAATAAATTTCAAACTAATTTTCCTCTAAGTGTTACAGGCAGCAATTCTTATTGACCTCTATTTAAAAAAAAAAATATTATGTTAACAGAATTAATAAATGTTAGTCATTAATGATGTCCCATAATTCTGCGGGGAATAACTAGCAATTCACCAGTGCTACAGGCTTTTGTGATTTGACTCAGTCTTGCAAGCTTAATGGATGTGATTAAATTATTTTATGCAGAGTAAACATTTGCAGTGTTTCTCTTTCTTGCTCCTGTCCCAACCTAAGCAAATAAACTGACTGCCAGCATCAGTCTCACGCTTCTCATGTGAAACCTATTGCGAACTTTCAAAGCCCAGTACTGTAAGAGAGAACCTGATGTACTTCTAAATAAATTCACAGATTAATTTGTTTAACAGTTTTGAACAATTAAGGTTATGGCCCCTATCATTTGTCTACAAAGTATACTGTGGGAAATTAAATGCAGTGAGGGAAGAAAATGTTTTTTTCCTATTTCTTTTCTGTTGCTTAAAATGTCTCTCCAGAATAAAGTATTCACCCCATATCCATTCTTCACTACACAAATAGATTTACTTTCTTGGAATTTGAAGAGAATTCACAGGAAATAAAATTAAATCATATATGTTGTACTTCTGTAATGAAAGGTTGACTTTCTAGAATGAGGAAATCATGCAGTAAAACTGAATGTGGATTAGTTGCTTTCCTTCACATGTGTCTCATCTAGCATTGCTAAATCCCTGCTGAGACTTCTGTTTGGATATGCATGCACTGACAGAAGATTTCCTTCAAAGGATTATTTAAAGCATTTACCTATCAATCCTTAAAATCCTTAAATCCTTAAAAGCCTTCTGATTTGTTTACATGAGTTATTCGAGATCATACAATCTGTCAGTGGAAAAATCAGGACTGGACACCAAAATTATTCAAGGGTTTGGCCTCCTGTCGTAGCATCCCAGGTAACAATCTCCTGCCATGTGCACACACTCTCATCTCTTGCATCCCATTGCACTGCTTTAAAATAATCAATATTTGACCTGTTTGGAGAAAGCCAGACATCACATTGTTAAAAAACCTGTTTCAAAATCACAACAAAATTACAACCTCAACATCTCTAGGTTGTAAGAGATGCACTTTTAGAGTTTGGTATCTGCTCAGATCTAATTTTTAGAGAGAATATTTTGAAAAAATTCTATCAACTGCTTTCAGGTCAGGTGGAGGTAAAAGAAACACTTTCACTGTAACAAAATATAAGCATGTCCTCAGAGTTCTCACGAAAAAATGTTTACATTTTGTAACTTGAAATTTTTCACAGAATTATTTGCCACAGAACACACTGCAGAAGAACACATTTTTTTCTAAACCAGTTACTCAATTGATATTTGAATTTCAAATGAGTCTATGAAAACAACATACCCAGATCCTCTGCAGCTTTTCAAACCTTGGCTATGACTCAGTACACTCACTACTTAAAAGCAGAGTGAGGTTAAAGATGAAGTCCTGCACTTCTGCAGCCAATAACAGTTTCGAAAGGGCCGGGGCACTGTGAGTTTTGCTTCAATTGGTGCTATAAAAATAACATTGGTGAGGTGGCAGTAACATCCCTGGAGCTGCAGTGGACGGATACATTTGGGGTCAAAATTTTTATTGTTGAATGTTTCCAGAAGACATTTGTTTCTTATTTCCAAATCAAAGTCTTTATGAGAGAAAAGAGAAGGCTGGGGCCAGGTGCTAATGATCCCTGCTCTAAACCTCACTTCTTACAATGACTTCCTGTACATAGTCTCTTCTATTAGGATATGAAAATATTAAGATAGGCCTGTCTTGTCTACTCAGGCTAGCAACCAGAGGTTATGAGAAGAGTAAGATCTTCCTTTCAGCAGGGTTATTTGTTTGAGGATTTGGGTTTTTTTCTTGTTAATTCAGTTCTCACTTGGTGACCTTTGGTGCTTACGAAATACAGATGGGAGCAAAAGCAGTCAGGATAATTGCCTCTGCTAGCCAGGGGTTTCAACACTTGTGTGTACAAACAGTCCCTAGGCTGTTCTCATTCCAGGTAGCCCTCAAAATCATGGGTCAAGAGAGCTGAAGCAAATTGTGTGGTTATCCTAATTAGGAGGCATTAGGTGACAGTCTTGGTAAAACCAGGGTGCCTCCTTTTTCCTTGGCTAACTGGTAGTTTACAAACATAATTTAGGATGCTGCTCTCGACCTAGAAAAGCATTTAGAGACAGTTTTTATGTACACCTATGTCTCACCTTTTGCAATGCTAGTCAATATTAGCAAAGGTGTTTATCTTCTACATGTTAAAAAGGATTGTTAGTTTCTCTCTCTGGAATTCATTCCCAAATGTAATTTTAAAATGGCTACTCTAATTATTTTGAATTTCTAAGACATACCTAAAGATGTTTCTCTGTGCTTTCATTTAGGTGTGAGTTAATTAAATTCTTTAGTTGGCTGGGTTTTATTCCTTTCCTTGGGGATGAGAACATACTATCACTTTTATTCTTGGCTGGGTTCCAAATTTACACCTGTCAGAGAGCACAGATTGGGGCATGCCTGCCAAAGAATAGGGCTCTGAACAGCAGCCCCCAAAATGGAGGGGATGGGAAAATTTTTCCAGTGTTAGATGCATCTAATGAATTGAATTAACCAGAGCAGCAAGGCTCCTCCACCTGAAAAGTCTGGGCTTACAGAAACATCCTCCACCTAAGTGAGACAATGTGGCTGAAGAGGAACATTCTGGGAAAGCAAGGGTGGTAGAGCTGGGCTTGGTGGAGGCAAGTGGTTGTGTCATGAAGCTGCTAATATTTCCACTGAATCAGGTTTGGTGAGCAATTAATTACCAGGGCTGAGAAGAAATGTTTCCATGAACACACCAGCAGTAAGTGGTGCAAGACAATATCAGACTCTGTCTCAGAGAGAAAAAAAACTTTGGGTAGGGAATTGCTGGAAAGTCAAGGGTGGTTTTTTTTGGTTTTTCTTTTTTTTTTTTTTTTTTTTTTTTTTTTTGGGTTTTTTTGG
>VYXF01006682.1:57045-72683 GCA_013397295.1 Polioptila caerulea | reverse complement strand
TTTTTGTTTTGATTTTGTTTGGGTTTTTTTGGTTTTTCTTTTTTTTTTTTGTTTTGGCGTTTGGTTTTTTTTTTGGTTTTTTGGTCACTAGCAAAGGCCTGTGAAGAAGTGTTTAGCACAGCTAATGAGAGATGCTACTTCTGACTAAAATACTCAAGAATGAACTGTACTCAGTCATTTTCCATTTTCTACTGAATTTGGCCTCACAAAATTATGCCTGGGCACTTAAAAATAGAAACTGAAATAAATCTAGAAAAATGTGCACTACAAGACATGAGGCACTGAAATCAGAGGATTACATTGAGTTCTTGAAGTCAGTAGAATATTCAAGGGTTGTGTCTAAATATATTTAAATTTGCACAACTTTGGGAATGAACCTCAAATATGTAATAGATGCCTGAAACAGGGAGTAACATCTGTATAATGGCCTGTAACAAAATCAAGCAAAACTTTACACATGACTCCTGCTTTTCTGTTTTCCTTTGTTTGATTTTTATGTTTTCTCACATTTTAAAGGCTTTCCATTTCTCCTGTTACCTGTAATATAAGATTTTTTTTCCTGGCCTCCTAGATCTGAAAACTCCATAAAAGCTGAGTTAGAGCCAAAGATTTCAAGATGTGCCCATTCAAATAAAACTGGGCTATAAAGCAATGTAATTCCTGCAAATGAGAAGCAAGCTCCATTACTATCAGGATTCATCCCATCAACATCTACACCTTTAAAAACCAGACTTCCATAATTGCACTAGGATCCCAATATCTCTATACAGTTCCCATTGAGAGGGGATGGAGAAAAAAACCCAAACAGCATTTATGCATAACAAATAAATAAACTGGCAATATTTTGATATTTTAAGATGATATTTTAAGATGAGAAAACTTCTGTTGCAGAATTGCCCATTGTTTATCTGTTGCCTATAAAGTGAAGATGGAATGATTAGTATTTGTCTGAAAAACACCACACTGAGTGTTAACAGAAAAACAACTTAGTTGGAGTTCTGTTTAAAAATAAATAGATACAACAACCAAATCTCCTTGCCTTTTACTGTGACAAGATGCAACCATAAATTTAGAATTAGGCTCTTTTGGTCCATGAGTGGCAGTAGAACAAACAGCAAAAGAATAAGCAGAGTCAGTTCATCCCACATTTCTAAAGGTATATTCAGTTAAAATTATCTGTAGCAAATGTATTTTATTGCGAGATTCAGAGGCTCATATTAAATATTTGCTTTCCACTTCATCTCCCTTTAGGCTGATACAAAACAGATGCTGAAGTCTATTTCTGAGCAGACTAAGAATTTTGAGAATCTTCACATCTTCCCGTCACTCCCATAAGTTGCACGAACTATATTATTTCTGGGATTTTCCTTAAGTGATTTGTGTGTTTTTTTCTCTTGATTGTTCCTGCTCTTGGAACAAAAATAAATATGCCCCTTCTGATTTGCCAGTTTAACCTGATAAGGTACCAAGATTAATTTTTCTTTCATTCATTTTCTTATAAGGAGACATTAGCAAACAGAAGATAGTCTCATTAAGGATTTGATTCACACCGGCTGGGGATGTAGCAGCATTTTTATAGTAGCATTGGCCTTGTTCAACAGATGCTAATGAAGGATTGATTTTGATGCCATCTTTAATGAAGACATGAACTAAAAGATTAGGTCTTTCAGTTAAGCTTATCTGAGATTCTGAAAATAATTGAAAAGCTTAAAGTGACAGACTGGGACAAAACTACTCTAATGTAAACAAACCACTAAAAATACCAGGCTATCAAATATTGATTGAGTGCTTGCACAGAAAAAACAGAAGAGAATATTAATTTTAAAATTAATTTGGATATATTCCAGAATGATTAATTGATCTCCCCCTACCCTTCATATACACTCAGGAGATATCAATAAAGCCACCAAATACATTCAACAAGACATGATAACCTGTTTAAACTGGAGCAGCATCTACTTTTCCCGAGTAGCTTTAGATAATGTGAAATGAGAAAAGATAATTGAAAGTGGCACCAAAATTTAACTTTAGATTTCAGTGTCTTTTAAGAACCCGATCTCTGTTTCTAATCTTCTATCACCAGAGATTTATTTTTACATAACTGTACCCAAAATAATTTTTAAAATTTACTTTTCCTAGTTCCTGTGTGCTTTTTGTTAAAAGTCATGTCATGATTTAAATATCAAATCTGAATATGTCAGAGATAAGATGCATTTGCCAGTTTGAGTGTATCTTTCCTTCTTTAAAAAAAGGTCTTGACAAAACTAAATTTGCAAGTTTTGTTATCTATAACTATTTCTTTGTCATGTACTATGACTTATCCTTGCATGGATCTGATGGAGTTGTGTATTTCGAGGTGAGTGATATTGCAGCAATCCATTAGTGTGAACTCTATACACAGAAAATAACAACAGAGCTTAAGTGTTTTCCCTTTTTCTGAGCCAGGGAGATCAAATTTAAGATGGCAGCAGTGAAGCAAATATTGAAGTAAAGAATCAACTTTTATTTTTACTTCCCAATTGAAGTGGTTAATGGACCTTATGGACCTACACAATTGATGAGAGTGTAGAATAGCACACTCTGAAGTCAGTGTTTTGGAAAAACTTATTTGCAGCTAGAGGCACAAACATGCACTTTGGAAATCCAAAGAAATATCTATTCACTTTTACAACAAAGAGCATAGGATATTTCAAGGTAGATACAAGACATCTTTTTCTTTCTGGGTTCTTTTTCTGTTAGTAATTTTATACTTTGTATTATTTTTCATTCTTTTTTCCCATTTCCATTTAACTTCTTCTCATGCTCTAAATAAAAGCACAGAAAAGAGAAAAATGTCTATACTCAAATATCTGCTTTCATTTTGATTGCTGGAAGACCTGAAGTGATATTAGAAATATTTCTAAACAACCGCACTTTCTTTTTTCTCCCCCCAGTTGAAATCTAAAGATAGTAGAGTAACTGTAATAAGAAGCTATCTGGCTTTAATGTTACCTGATCTAGCAGACAGAAAAACCCCATATTTTTCATTTAATTCACCATATCTTGCTTAAATGCATGACTCTTAAAAGAATTTTATTTTTCTGGTGAAGAATTGTCCACACAGTCTCTTTCCAATTCTGCCTGCAGGGTATATATGTATAAGGAAACAAAAAATATGAGTTTGGCTAGGACAATCAAATAAAAGTCTAAGTATTGCTGTAAAATACCATGCTATCTCCTGGTGCCCTTTTAATTAAAAAACAAAAAATTAGAAATGCTTTTCTTCAAAGCTACTTTTTTTACTGAGAGTCACCATACAGTAGCCCATGTTCTCTGGTCACACTGGTGCAATAGAGCAGAGATGTTGAAGTACCCTAGACCTTTCTATCTGAACACATTGGCTGTCCCTGCCTCAACCTACACTCCAGTCTTAGTTCACACTTTTTAATGAAAAAAGGCAAGTGGCTTTATGTAACACTGGAACCATTTCTAGTCACTTTCTTTACCATCCCGCTTGGAAAATTTGGATATTCTACTTGGATGGGCCACATAATTCAGTGAAAAATTGATTCAAAGAGATTCCAATGGTACTGAGTTCCCACCTCCATGTCTGAAGTTCTCATCCCACTTTTTAGTTTTGTGCACTTTTCCCACCTCCAAGGTTTGGTAATGTTTCATCTGCTTGAAAAAAACCCCAACTTTTGATTTGCTGGGACTGGCCAGGCTCCTGGTCTGTGCTGGTTTAAAGAACAAGAAGTGACAACAACATTCCTCGCTACTAAAATGCTTGTGCTCTTTTTCTGTTTCCTCTGGGCACTTTCTCTTTGGGATTTTAGGTATCTTCTAATCTATGTCACCCTTCCTCCCCATCTCTGCTTGCTTGGCTGGGCTTTGACACATTGTAGGGAAAGTCCAATTCTTTGAGAAGTGCCTTACCTCTACATCTTTGTTTTCCTTTGAAACACTGAAATAGCTTGAAAGCTATTCATGTGTCTGATGGGTCTTTGGTTTATGGGCTTAATTGTTCTGTTTCTTTGCCATTTGTGAAACATAAATGCCCCAGCTTAAAAGCACAATCAATATTATTCTCATGACAAGTTTCATCTACAGCTAAGTGACTTTCTCACTGGGCCTAGCACAGCTGTTTGGCATTCCAAAATTTTTGTTGGGTCTCATGTACAATTAAACTCTAACTCAGTTGTAACATGGATCTAAATTATAACTCTTCTAAATTTTTCATTAAATTAAATTTTCACTCTTCACTCCTTTAGGCCAAATGAACTCCTCATTTCACAACATTTTTATAGCACTGCTCTTCTCTCAGTGTTTTTTATGTTGTATTGTTTGGCTTGGTGAGGATAACATTTGGGAAGAATCAAATACCTTTCAGGACTAGAAGTGATAGAAATGGGATAACCGTGTCATGTCAACAGGTAATGGTAACTGCCTCAACCACTGGCAGTAACCAGGGCCAGAATGATTAAGAGCTACTGATGCACTGAAAAATGTAGATGTGATGACAGTATGTAGATATGAGGTACTGTCAGTAGAGACAGATGATTATCAAAGGCCTAATTAAGCAGATTCTAAAGACTCTCCTGGATAAAAATGGTAAAAGAGTTTGCTGATTCGCTAAACCAGACGGAATGTGATTCTATGTGAAGTGGAAAGTTGCTGTCATAGGTTGAAAGAGAACCTTTTAAAAGGCCCCAGTTGCAACAAAGGTTAATGTTGTTTTCCCCTGGAAATAAAAAAGAGGTTTCTAGCTCTGCAAGAGGTGAGGTTGCAGAACAGCTACCCAGGAGGAACAGGTACAACACCTGTGTGAATATCAAGGCAGCATGCAAAGAGATTTGTTTGGGGTTTCTACTTCTAGAAAATTGCATAAAAATATCAGGGAAGGGCTTAGGTCAATCACTCAAAACTTGTGACATTTCAAAATTAAACCTTTCCTTCCTCTGCAAAATTTATATTGCTGTTTCCCATATGCATGATTTCCACAGCACTCCTACTCAAAGGACAGGCACTAGGATGTCAGTGGTATAGAAAACAGGAATGTGGAAAGCAAAGATAAGTGAAGAAGGCAGTACCCAGATATGGCTGTATAGAATAGGATTCTACTCTTTGTCAGACAAGCTTGACATGTTGCTGTTTTTAGGATGGGTCTCAGCATTCTCTACAGTTTCTGCCTGAGGAGCACAAGAGCAAAAAGTCTCTGTTTTCACCTGATGTAAAACAAGTCTCAGTGTCAACACTTTTCACCACGTCAAATGAACAAATGGGGTTGCCTGAAGAGGCAAATGCTGGCAGTTGTTTTAAATTAAAGGAACAATTATCCACACACAAAGCCTTAATAAGTTAAGGATATCGAAATAATATCAATTTTTCAATGTTTATTCCACATAGATTTTTTCCTGATCTTGAAAAGAGTAATAGGAGGAACTAAGGTTTGGGTGATTTTTGGTCTGGTTTACTTTCTGATTTTCCTATAAGAACCACTATTATGCTCTGATTGTTTATTTATAGGACAGCTGATAAAAAAACTTCAATTTAATTTAAATTAAGCTCATTTTAGGTTTTCAGCCTCTCTTTCTTTTTTGCAAAGGTATATTCAAGAGGACACTGTTATTCTAAGTTGCCAGCCAAATCTGACCCCATGCTGGGTCGAGAAGTGTTTGCAGGAGCAAGTCTCAATAACTCGTGTATCCTGATGATCAGGAGGGGGCAAGATTGATGGGGTCCAGTCCTGGAAATGTCGTCATAGGTTGGGAGAATTTGACAACATTTCATGATAAATTATTAATAAAGAAACAAACAAACTAATGTTTGCTCTTCAGGTTGCTCCTACAACATTTTGTGCTTTTATTCTGCAGCACCATGAGAAGGGACATAAGTTAATGAACAACTGTTTTACTAGAGTTCCACTGACATCACCAATGATGCACATTCAAAGCAAAGAGTGAAGAGGGCTGGATTGCTTTTGGTGGAGTTATTTTCTGAAGTGTTGGCAGAATATTTTAAAATCATCAAAATGTACTTTGCTCTGTCAACAAACTCCCTGTTTTAAACCATTTTAACCTTCAGACAGAGACCATACTTGGCCAATTTTAACTGAAAAAGAGATATAATGAAAGCTGTGAATATGCAGTGTAAGTAGCCTCATGGAAATTGATGTGCATCCTAAACAATAAATGTAAACAAACAGCTGTTACAATCCCCTAAAATGGCCCATTTGAGATTGTGAGATTCATTTGTATAAAACCTTGGCCTTTTGAATTGGAATGTAAGAACTACACAAGGATTTTGTGCACCTCTGAGGAAATAACAACATATGCTCAAAGTAAAAACATGGCATTTGCCTAAGAAAAGAGAAACAGTCTTTTGACTTTTCATTTATATCCATGGCATTATTCCTGAAATTATGTTTCACAGTCTCCATCTGCCTTTTTTCTGCTACTTATTATACTGACCTGCAATTTACTTGAAATTTGATTTAGAACTATGAGAAAAATATATTTGGGAATTCTGCCCACTCTAAATCTTGAAAAACACAATTTATGTAATTTCTATACAAATACTAATGAGGATTCAGAAAGATTTATTGATAAACTGTGAACAGTTATGAACTGCTGTTAATCACTCCTATTAAAGTTTGATGCAAATTAAATTATTGAGTTTTTTATAGAACCTAGACACTCCTTTTCAGGCTATCAAAGCTCATTGTTTTATCTTCAGCACTGGTGGTACAAAGGGAGGCCAGTGCAAGTACACAGGAGCTGTGGCAGACAGTGCTGGTCCCTGAGCACTCTGAGAGGCTGGGGAGGCTGGTACATCCCAAACCAAATGAGAACAGACATGATGGTGCCAAAATCAACACCAGGTGTGGAGTATTATCAAGGTTATTCTTCCATGTTATCCTCTACTGGCTTCAGTATGCCTTTCAAAAGGGCTGACAGGATACCATGACATAAAAGTAGGAAGAGAAAACACTATAATGATAATTGTAAACAAACAAACAAAATTCCAAAACAAAACAAAAGATAAAACCCAACAGAAGAAGGAAAATGTAGAAAGCCTTTATAGACCTTCTGAACTGATGAAATTCAGCACCCTTATAATTTCTCAGCTGGATTTTTCTATTTGTTGGTGTTAAAAACAAACAACTTGAAGCATCTACACAGCCTCCATGAACATTTGAGCTGGTCAGCTTAGACTTCCTTAATAATTTATCAGAGAGAAATGGTAATTTTCTAGATGTGAGTTCACTTACCTATTTTTGATCTTTACTTTCCAGGGACATGAGTAGCATCTAGGAGTGCCAATTTCTCTCCAGTTCAAAGTCAGCATGACTAGCTCACATTTGAAGACCTCTGACGAAAACATCTCCAGTCGTTTAAATTAATCCCATTTTTTCCTCTTTCAATAACCCTATTCTGCTAATGATCCAGTAAAAGATATTTTGATTCAAGAACCTCAAATGCATTTAAACACTAGAATTCAGCCCTAGCAGCTCAGAGAAAATCTTTAACATTACTAGTTCTGGAACTGTCTCTTACTGTTCACTGCTAAAGTGATATGTAGCTTCACTTATAAGCACCTTTGGTGGAATTAATACTCTGTTCAGTTTTAAATCAGAAGGATGATCAAACAATAGAAATCAATTTCATATTAGCTTAGCATGAAAAATATGATAAATAATCACACAAATGTCTCCAGTAGCTTTGGAGAAACTTTCTCTTAACTTTTCAGAGTGCATTAAAACTTTGTAAGCAATAATTTGAAAATGCAAGTATGAACAAGACAAAAAAGGAAAAAAGTCTGAAAAGCTTGGAGATGTGTTCTAACTGGCTAAACAACGTCCTCAAACATACTGGAAAAAGCTGCACATCCCTTGATTTAAATGCATTTTTTGTGGAGTGCTTGGTACCTTTCAAAGCACTTTGTTGACTCAAAGATAGCAAGCATCATCAATTCAGTGATGATCAGATGTCACTAGAAAAAGTGAGGAGTAGATGACCTTGACAAATGCTAATTGATGTGAGTTAAAATTTAAAACAGTGTGACAAGAAAGGGGGGATGGAGGGGTGCCGATATCCTCGTCTCCCTACATTCAACACTGAGACAAACTGGTTGTCTAGGCTCTCTACATTGCCAGTGGGAAGAGAATAAAAAACACATCCAGGAGGTGATTTATCCCAGACATCTTCGAATGTGCCTCTGGAGATGTCTCTTCCTCTCCCTGCATAGACTGCAGAGAATGTTTATGTGATTTATACCCAATACTCAGCATTCAGACAACTGGAGTCAAGCAAGATGAATTCTGCCCTGGGGAAAGAAAAAGAAGTCCATGGTAACTTAGGAGTTCATCAGTTTTAATTGATTAAGGAGAAAGAACTTAGCATATCAGTAATTCACAGAATGACTCTAGGCCACCAGTGTGCTTCAGGCATGAAGGGTAAAAGGCATCCTGTGGTAAGCCAGACAAGAAATTTTCCACAGACAGACAAGGAATGTTACCACTATATAAAAATAGGTCAGATCTCATCTGGAATTTGATGTACAAGCACTAGCAGCAGAACTATTGAAATAAAAAATGTATTAGAACTAGCTTTTTATTTGAGGCTTTGGTGAGAAATTGAAAGCAGTGATGTCCTGTCTACACAAAGACAGACCATCAAAACCCCAAGTGCCTTTAAGATGGGTCTTGAGCCTACCTGTCTGCACTGAGAAAACACAAAGAGACTCAGATAGAAGAAGGTACCTTCCAATGCAAAGGTCCTATTGACATAAGAGATATAAACAGTACAAATTTTTCTGCAAGGAAAAAGACTCCCAATCTATTAATGTGTAACTTGTGAAGCACAAACAGGGACATTCGGGAAGACTAACGCAAGCTTTGCAAAGAAAACTGCATTTTCCTGAAGTTTGGAATAAGCAGGGAAGGAAAAATAAAGCTTAAAAAGCAGCAAATAAAAAAAGCTAGACTACAGTATCTTCCAATGTCATTTAAATGAGTTAACTCAGCAGGTAACTCATCTACACAAAATCAAGCCTCTTTTTAAAATTTTTACTGACAGTAATGCAATTGTTATAGGAGACCTCAAATCTATACTGACTGTACTGATATATTGTTTTACATGCAAGACAAGCCTTTGTGTAGAATCAGACTTTTTTTTCATAATCTAGTGGTTAATTTACTCATTTATGTGGTCTTTCATACAGCAAGAGAAGAGAGAAAAAGCATTGAAAACTATTTTTTTTTAATCATTAAGACTAGCAAGAAAAATTCAGTCAGAGCAGCTTTGAAATTGACTTTATAAAATGTGAACAATAATTTAAATTGCAATCCTACCTTCGTGCCATAACCAGAACAGGCTGTCTCCACAGAGACACAAGAGTTGTCCAAGGCTCCTCACAACATTCTTCAAGTTTTGGTGCAGTTCTCTGAACCTCTCCACTGGATGCAACTTTGTCTTTTTACGGAGGATGTGCTGGCAGGAAGCTCCATATAAGCATCTCCAAGGCAAAGGTTGTCTGCTTTTTTTTCCCTGGACACCCTATTTTACCTGAAGCCCTATCACTGTACAAATGAAGCAGTTGAAAGGCACATCCTCACTTGTTCTGGTGAATACTTACTCCTCCTGACTCCTCAAGGATTGTACTGTTGCCTTGCTTTTGTCATTCTTCCATATATTTAAAGAAGATTGTTTTTAATATTCAGTTTCATTGCTTTAAGGAGAAGAAGCTGCAGTAAACATTTTACTTTTTAGAAGGTAAGAACTGCTTTTAAAAGTAAAACCTCTAATGAGGAGAAAAAAGCATCCTTAATGAGAAATATACTTAATACATTGCTTTTTAAGACATGGATTTCAAGTGCAAAATACAATTATCTGAAATGTATGAAAGAAAACTGAAATCACAGTTATAAAAAGCCAAAAATAAGTATGATAAATCGTTTGTATTGAAGGATTTAATCTGAGCAGTGTCCTGCATAGGTAGTAATGTTTCATTACACCTGTTGAAACTTGACCAAGTTATAAGGTACGTCTGGCTGCTTTAGGCAGGAGAAACTCAGATGTGCAATTGGCTGTACTGCATTTGTGCCAATTATTTGCTTGTAGAAGTGACCTGTAGCAGAAGCCCTAAAAAAGGTATTCATTTGGGCTGGAAAGCATTAAAATTTCCAGCAAAACATGCTGGCTTTGGACTGGAACTAAGAGAAGGAGCAGGAGCAGTTTTCTCCTCTTACTGCAGAAAGCAGTTCAAGATAAGCAGGAGAAGTAAGCTTGGGTTTATGCACTTGGAGAAGTTTGATCTTGGAGCTCTGTTTTCTCAAGGTTGCCAGTTCTTTGAGCCATTCACGAAAATTTCACATCAGAAATTATTGTGAGGATGACAAGATGCTCCATTTCAGCAAAATGACACATCAGGACATTCTTCAGGCATCTGTGGTGTCTGCACCGCCGACCCAGGGACAAACCTCAGCTCCATCTGTGGCCATTTCATTGGCAATAAAAGTCTAAGTAAAACCAGATCCTTTGGCATCTCTTTCAGACAAAATAAACAGTCCTGGCCATTATGAAAAAGGGATTCCTATAAAGTGCTAAGATCACCTCCTTCCATGGATACTAAGAGACTTATTTATATTAAGGAATTCAGCACTTCTACTGAAACTAAACCCTGGAGCAGGATAAAGCCTTTAGGTTGTTACCAATAATACACCATTTTCAACCTGTCCTATATACAAACTTAGAGTTTAGCACATGAAAAAAAGACTTACAAGGATAAAGCTGTTGATGACATTTACTGTCACCCCATGCTGTCATTTGAAAGGCATGGGAGAATCTTGCAATGCACTGCCAAAAAGGATATAAAAAATATATCTCTCTCTGAAGAGCAGCTTTAAAAACTCTGTAAAAACAATTATCATGGTGTAACATTTCAGTGTTGTCCATTATGAAATTATGACATAAAAATGGGAGCCCAGTGCTTATTATTACTAGCTCTGCACAACTGTATTAGAGGCAACTATTTTCATTTGATCCTCTGTTTTTAGTATGAAACAACAGTAATATGTTTTATTATTATAAGCATAATTCCATCTTTGTTGATACAGACTGCTGTCCCATTATCCTTTATTGTAATCCAGAGGGAGAAGAGAGATTGATCTTCAAGAAAGAAACATAACTTATCAATAATTAGTCTTCTTCAGAATGCACACACTATAAATAAAGCTGTTCTAAGGATACACCTACACCTTATTCCTCCAGACTGCAGAGATTTTTCCTTTGCAGTAGCCGTGGATGATGTATTCACCCTGTTGTCATCACCTTTAACATAACAGTATAAAACTCCCATATCATGCCATAAATTGTTTAAATGATCAGCCACACAGACATGGTCTAAAACATTAAAGCAAGCCCTGCTAGTGGAGCTGGTAGAGCTAACAGAGCTTCTTTCCTTTTTAACTTTCAAATTAATATCCACATTTGCTCACTGTGGGACTTCATAAAACTTACTGACACAAATTATCTATGGTTCTTGACTTTACCAAGAGCTGTGGCAGCTCTCGAGGCAGCTCACCAGAGATGGCACAGTGCCTGGGGAAGGAGTGGTGGATATACTGCAGGTCAGTAACTCAACAGTCTCACAGAAGCTGGACACTCAGTTGGAAGCATCAATGCCTAGGTTTTATAGCAAATACTGAGACACCCACCATCCATCTAGATAATTGCTGGATCTTTCAGAGATATACACAGTCTTTATATTCTGAGATAGCCTGGACTACAAATATAAAGGGTGCTCTCTTGTTATTAATGGTACAAAAAAAAGCCCAAGGGAAAGTGACAGAAAGCATAAAAAAATAAGTGATGTTAAAAAGATGTAGCAAAAATGATGGCTGCGCCTTAAGAGCTGGCCTATCTCTGGAGAGTAAGGTCAAAGAAGGAACCACAGGGGTATGGATTTCTCTGATTTTCTATAAGAGAAGATAACAACAAAGAATGCCACTTCCTTTTGGAGAAGGAGAATCCATGAGAACATGAAACACCAAATTAAAATTCCTGTAAGTGACTTGCCTGGCAGAGGGAAAGATCTTGATAAGCACAGCTCAGGGCTGTGACAGATGGTAAACAGACTTCATTAAGGGTAAGACATACAACAAGAGACCAACTGCTTCAGTTTGAGCAGGTAACTTAGAACAGACTGGACTGATGGGAAGGCCAACAAAAACATAAACCCAAATATCTAATCTAGTTAATAACTGACATATCAATCCATTACTTATAAGGAGTGCTGAAAGAGTGAGTCTTCCTCCATCTGCAGCATGGAGAAAAGCATTTCCAGACTCAGATGAGCCAAACAGCCCACATTCCACAGTAACAGGTGGATGAGTAGCAGCAGAAGTCCCCTTGATAAAGGGAGAAAGTCTTGATATTAAAACTCTGCATCCTTCATCCCATCTTACTCTCACTGAAACTGGGGACACAGGGCCTGGAGGATAAGTTTCATCAACACTATCAGGAGACAGTCCAACAGACAGCCTGAAAGTTCAACTACTCATGAAAGTGCTGAAGACACATGAATGAGTGTTCAAGATAGAGGAAAATTAGCACTGTGGGACACAAACTGATACATCAATCCACTTGTGACAGACCCACTGGTAGAGCAGAGAGACACATTTTTTTGGGGAGGACCTGGTAGATAAAATACAAATAAATGAACATAGTTCTCTGTGATATTCTGCCAAGGGCTAATTTAACACTGGAAAAGAGAAAGGAAACCTACACAAATGCTTTCCAGGTTATCAAGTTTAAAAATGGGTAGTTTAGTGGTGAAGTCCTCATTTGAGTGAAAACTTTAAATATGATTGAAAGCCACTCCTGCAGTTCAGATGATGTGGATCTCCATGATACAGATGTGAAGCATCCAGTCCTTTGGCCAGTCCCTGAGGGAACACATCTAATGCCACTTTCTAGGAAGGTGGAAAAATGTAAGCGTCATTCCCCAGTGGAAACCTGATGCTTCCACCACAACAGAAAGTTCTTGCACTTCAAGGAATAGCAATGCTGATGTTGAGACTTTGTCTATGCTGCAATCCCTGTCCCTTAGATTGAAAATTCCTGCTTCATTTTAGCATCATGGAAAGGGGGAAGCATCACCTGGAGGATAAGTCTTAAGACAACCATTCCTGGCTGTTTCAAAATGAAAACCTTTCCCTGTAAGAAGGGGAAGCATTTCAGCTTGGCCAATATTCATGTTTTGCAGTTTTGTTCTCACAGATGAAGATTTTTAAGCTACTAGATAAATACCCAGATGCCCTCTCGTTCCACTTTTGAAAGGATCACATCGGTGCCTTATTTTGAGGCAGTAGAGGCATCTCTTAAACAGGTGGCAAGATATAATTCAAATCTCTCCAATCAAAAAGGTAATCCTAAAAGAAGGCATGGTTGCAGAACAAATGACAACAACTTAGCTGGCCATTGAGAAAAACTGAAATAGTTCTAGGTAACATCTGTCAAATGTTTTGAGAATAAGAGAAGACTGTTGCAAGTGCAGGTACCACAAGGAGTAAATACCCCAGAAACCTGAGCAATAAGGTCCACATAAACCCAGTGCAACAGGAAAACCACTTAAAAAAGGGAATTTAGAGTATTTTCTCAATGGACCAGGAGACATAACACATTCCTTTTACTCTGCCTTACCTTTGCAGGCTCAGAATATATAATTGCCTTTTTTCAGAATGACAAAATGAGCTTTAAAATGCAATTAAGTATTTCCTATTGCCTAAAAATGTGCCATCTCTTCATAAAAGAAATGCACTTCAAAATCAGTATTGAAACATTTACATTTGCTATAGTACAACAGGGTGTTAGGCTAGTTTGTCTTCCCTCCCACCCTTATGAAATCAAATATTTGCTCCCAGATCTCATGGACCAACATGAATCCATTGCTTTACAGGCTCTAATGGAAGAGTTTTAATTTAATCTCATGAATTTCCACCCATCAGCATCTTCCAGATTCCATCAGTACTGGCAGAAAATTTCAGATTTTTCCTTGTGAACACCTATAATGCATTTGTATTTACTATTTTATTTATTTTATTTATTTTATTTATTTTATTTATTTTATTTTATTTATTTTATTTTAACTTATTTTATTTATTTTAGACTTTATTTATTTGTGCCTCAACGTCTCTGTGGCTTTGGCCAAATCTAGGTCTGCAAACATATTAGGGCTGTTCCATGGATAGTGCAGTGGAACATTGTGATCACCTTCTTTTTGTGCAGAACAGCTACTCAACTACTGAATTTTGAGTGGCAAATTATAAATACTGGTTAATGTTAGTGCCACATGTTCATCACTAAACTATTTGTGACACGAACCAAGTTTTCAGTTTGTAACAGTTTAGTGCTTAGTGCAATGAGGCTCTGGCTTTTAACATCTGTTGCTGCAGTGCTACAGTTTTACCCTAGTGAGCCAAATTAACCCCTGATGAAATAGTACGAAATTTAACTGGATTTCAGCACTGTAATCAGGTGTCTCTTTCATACAAATTTTGTGACAAAGTTAGTCAGGAATGCATTTCTCAGCTTCGAATAATGTGCTAAGTGTGATTATTTCACTAAACATACAGTCTATATACAAAACTTTATAAAAGTATTGTATTATATTGTATATAGATGACATTATATCATTTAGCATTTCTTTACTGCCTTAGTGCAAGTAGGTACATACTGGTGCCATTGCCTCATGTCATGAAGCAACAATGTGCAGTTAATGCAGGAATCAATTAGGATGCCACACAGGAAGACAAGGTTACCTTAATGCTCAGGATTAATAGAAATGGGCTATAATTCAGCAGCAATTGATGTGCAAGGTCATATGCCCCATAACTGATAACAGTTATGTCTGTTATCATCCAACACTCTCCTTAGCTGGACAGGAGAAGCTGAACCACAGGATCTTAGAATGACAGAACAGTTTGGGTTGGAAGGGACCTTGAAGGGTCATCCTGCCCAACCCCCTGCAACGGGCAGGGACATCTTCAACTAGATGAGGTTGGGAGCCCCATCTAACCTGACCTTCAATGTTGGCAGGAATGGAACACCTAATACAACTCTGGGCAATCTGTTCCATGCCTCACTACCTTCATCATAAAAAAAATTCTTCCTTGTATCTGTAGTTCAAGCCCATTACCTCTTTCCATACTGCAACAGACCCTGCTAAAAATGCTTTTCTTCATTTTTCTCATAAGGCCTTCTTTAAGTATTGAAAGGCTGCAATAAGGTCTCCCAAAAGTCCAGTAGAAAGATGAGAATGCTTTCTGACAAAGAATGATTGCGAGATACTAAGCTGTGAGACACTATGCCCGTGAATACATGTGATTCTAGGAGACTGCAGACAAACCATTTCCAGCAGCTGTGCCATTATCCAAAGCTCTCATATGGCAGCATTTAAAGGCCTGCATATAAATCTGTAGAGATATTATGAAAAAGGCATTCCCATGGTACCACATGGGTATATCTAAAGTCCAGGGGGAAGGAGAAACTGCCTTCTAAGAGATGTCTTAGAGAGCTTGGCTAGATGATCCTATTTATCAAAATTGACACAAGAGCATGCTGGTGGTTTATGAAATCACACCATGGAGTCCAGTCAAG
>VYXF01006682.1:0-53772 GCA_013397295.1 Polioptila caerulea | reverse complement strand
ATGTTTACAACCAGAAAAGTTTTTGAACAATAAGAACAAAAATCTACTTACCTTTGAAATAAAATTAGATCAATTGAAAAGACGTGGAAAGAAAAGAACTGGACTAAAAATGCTTAAAGCAATGCATTCCTATCTATGTCAATGCTTACTTGTGACAATCTAAATTTATATTTGAAACTTAGTATTTCTAAACCACTGTTGACATTTTCATAACCTCAGAAAATTATCAAGGAATACATACCAATGCAACAGTTCAGCTTGGGTTTTTTCCCCAGTATGAAGTACTCAAATCCCATGGTATTTGCAGCACAAGGGCAGCACTCACAGCCCCACTCTCTGGGCTGCCAGAACAAGAGAACCAAGTGCGAGCACCACACAGGGCAAGCAGCAACAGTGTCAGTCAGCCTGCAGCCTATCTCTGAGCTGCCCTCCAAAGTGGGTCCATGTACTAAGAGAATTGGTCCCAGAAATCAATTTTTCTACTATGGACAACAGATTAAGCTTCTGGTACTGTGCTTCTAAAGATTTTTCTCTGCAGAGGGAAAAGCATGTCTTTGTTTTATGAAGTGCAAGAAAACATTTCCTTAATTTTGTTGTTTAGTCATTCTAGCTCAGCACAGAAAGCTTCACTTGTGCTTCAACAGAAAGAGCAAATTTCCAAAACGAGCAGTAATACCTTTTGCACAGGTATTACATCAGTTTGGGGAATGGAGGCTGCTGCTCCTCGGTCACTGAGAAGTTCACCAGACGCTCTTGTGAAAGCCTATTTGCCAGCCAGAACTGAGAGCTGTTGCTTTGGCTGCCTCTCAAAGACAAGGCTACAAAATGTTTTCAAGAAAGGTTCAGATGGAAGAGATTATTCACAAGTTGCCTTTGTCATCACCCAAGAGAAGAACTGTCTCTAGCTGGAAATATTTCAGAGATATTTATTGTATTCTGAAAATGTCATTTTATTTCTAACTTATTTACAGTTAAACATTCAGAATCATAAAATATGAAGTATAAAATATTTAACAAAATAGATGCAGTCCGTGTTGTTCAGGTGCACCATAAATATATGATGAAACAGTAAACAGCATAGGAATTTTTTGATGGTCCTCTCTGTCATTTACCAGGAAAAAGGGTGTGTAGACCTGCCTCATACATTCTGGTCTGATCATTATGGCATCAATCTTTCAGTTCAGAGAGAATACCATCACCACTCTGGTTTCTGTGTCCTCAGTCCTCCACAGTTACCTTCACTGTCTAAAATGCCAACACTAAATTTCAATACATCAGATCCCCTCTGAAGTTGGTATATTCATATATTCAATACTTTTTTTTTTTTAAATACAGAATTTTCTAGAAAAGAAGAATCAAGTAATTCAGTCCATATGAACAAAAGATTCATTTATTATATATATATTATCTAGTAAGTTATAATAGTCTCTTGGATTTTAAATGTCTTTTTGCTATTTTCAATGCTTAAAAATTATAATTTTAAAACATTAAATATTGTGTTATATACATTATGATTTAATTAATCATTCTAACCATGGAGCATTTTCCAAGTGAAAACTTGGACGAAACAGAAAACAATTTCATTGACATTACAGGCTTTAGAAGTTCACTTCATACAACCATAAATTTGACTATATGAAAAATAGCCAAACATCAATTTGCTCCTATATGGGACTTTTTTCTTTTTGTTTTTCTTATCTTGGGGAAAGGGTTTTTTGGCTGCTGTTTTTGTATAAACCAAAGGACAGATCTAGTCATTACTTTTGTCAATGTTCAGTATTTTAACTTTTTTAAATCTCATACCTATTTTATATAAAATAACAAAATATACAGAGAAAGCTGACTTTGTTACATTAGTTCATACACATACAGTAAATAAAATTTTTTTATGTATGGCTTTGCAAAGGTAGGTTATGAAGTGACTTTTGTATTTTATTTGTTTAAAAGCATTTTAAGAGAACGTGTTAGTGTGCTTACAATAGCGGCCATGGTATTCGGATGTCGAGCCAAGAGTTTAATGCTAGGATCACCGGAGGTCTTGCCTGACACTGCTTCTGCAGCCCTCAGAAGACAAATGTAGTTTATTACAACCTCGTCTATCTTAGCTATAATTTCCTGCTGCTGTGTTTCAGAGTTCATGACTTTAACTAAACGCATGCAGGCTTCTGTTAAGCAACAGAGTACTTGAAAGCTGGAAGTCATAGCTAAAAGCATTTCCTCAGGGCTTTTATCAGCCATGGCCATTTTCCTGCAGGCACTTCCCAACTGTCTCGATTCCAAAGATAACAGTTGTTTGTACTTAGAAAGTTTAAGGTCATATGTTTCTGGATGTAAATCTTCTCTCTTGCCCATACTTGCTCGGACCAGTGAGAGTAGCTCATTGGCATCCTTTTGTGCTGCAATAAATCCATCAGGCATTGCATACGTCTTCTCTTTCATGACATTTATTCGTGTGATTCGTGCATCAAAGGCTACATCGTTGAGATTCACATCAATTTGGCCACCGTGGGTGTCAGCACTGCTCTTCTCATGCTCATTGACTGCATCATGGGGGGGCTCAGAAGCTTTTGGGGACTCCAAGACTTTTTGCTCATTGTCACTGGACGACTGAGCAACTGGTTCTGTGAGCTCACATGGGGTCTGTGGTTTGAAGAGATGTGAGAGCTGATGGCTGTCTCGATCATCTTCCTCCTCGTTGTCATCATTTCCTCTGCTCAGGAAGCAATAGCTAAAGGGGCCCCGACACCTCCAGGTGCTGCTGGTCAGCTTTCGCAAGGGCAGTGTTCGACACTGCTTGGAGTCCTTCTGACTGGTGCCTGTGCCCGAACTCTTCTTACTGTCCTTCCTATCAGTGCTGACGTACACACAACTCTGAGAGTAACTTTTTGACAGCTTTTTGCCCAGGGAAAATTCCACCCTTTTCTCTGACTTGGATTCATCCTTTTGGGTGGTGTCCAGGCATTTCAAGCTGGCCGTGGCTGCCTTCTTCTCAAACAGCATCTCAGTGCCTGCAGATCCTCCAATGCTGCTGCTGCTGCTGCTGCGTCTCAGCATTTTCTTGTTCTGCGGCATCCTGAGGCTTCCTCCTATCATGTCATATGGCCATAAACTAACTGTTGCCCCACAAGCCTGATTTACTTTGGGAATGTCACAAGAGTCTTCATTTTGACTTGGCACCTTTGATTCTGATAGCATGGATGATAGCATGATGGAGTCAGCTAGAGGCTGTCTAGGAAAAGCTGTAGGCATGCCTCCTTGTCTTCCCTTTTCAGGCTCTGTGAAAGCTACACTAGGGGTAGTAGAAGAGCAGACAGAATAATTAAGCATCACCCTGATAATATTCATAGGTTAAACTCTTAAGTATCTTTTAACAGTCAGTACAAATGGTTTCCTGGTATTTCCCAATGGTCTCAATTCCTCAAAACAATCCATAAAAAATTCATTACCAGTCTTTTGCATTTCACTAAAATGCCTTTTACAACTGGTCAACAAATTATAATTTATGAATAAGTAATTGTTCATTTCACTACAGCAGACTTACTCAAGAAAAGGAATAGCAAATTATGGACAAAACATTCTAAATCTCCCTAATATATGGATTGCATGTTTTCTCTTAACTAATTAGATCAATAATTTCAGATTAAAATACCTTCTTTAACTACACCTGAAAGAGCATGGAAAGATGCATTCATGATAATTTTGGTTTGGTTTTGTGGCAGTTTTTGGCAGAGAAAGATTATTTCTCATTCTAAATCCTAGTCTGTTCCACTTTTAGATTTTTATGCATTGACACACTACTGCTACATGTGGATTGCAATCTAAGAAGAAGGAAACATTTAAAATCCAATGCTGTCTCTGAAAACTGCATTTTTTATAACTTTAAATAAACACCTACTGTCAGATTGTGAAGTAAATTCATGCTTAATAAGGGAGTGACATTTTCTTATTCTTAACATCTAGAGCTTTTTATTCATATTGGCATGTTTTTTGACAAGCTGCTAAATAGCATATAAGATGCCTAAGAAATGAATCAAAGGTTTTGCTCCCCTAATTAATATAACTTCTGAAGTCATTTTACAATCTAACAAGTATCTTGGACTCAAATGACTATGGGTTTTGGAGTCTTCCAAAGAGTGGAAGAGAAGCCTCTCCATTAGTATCCCTCCAAATATTTTAACTGTAATTAGAGGCTTTATAAAAAGTTGAACTTTATATGCAGCTCACTGGAATATATCAACAAGTAAAACGAACAGATAAACTGAAGGTCTAATCTCACCGTCTGCTACAGCTTGATGATGTAGTTCCAGATAACGATAATAGAAATCTCTTACCTAGACCTCAACATGAACTTGTTGCTTTAAGAATAAACACAAGAACCACTTTATTACTGCTGTACCTGTAGTTTCTTTTATCTTGGGGATCCGATGACATCCTTCTCTCAAAGTGCCGAAAAGTGGTTCAGCATTAATTGCTGAATGCACAACAGGCACCGTCATTCTGTGACACACGGCCTCGGGCTGCTGGTGCAGGTCCTTGTATGTTGTTCCATGGTTTGGAAGAATGGCAGCTCTTTCATCTGCTGGAACATAGGCAATGCCCTTCATTGATGGATCAGAGATGATGTGCTTACCATCAGAGGTACAAAGAGGGGATTCAACGGGGGTAGCACACGTGCTACTGCCTGTGCTGCATCCTGCATCCACTGAAGAGCACTGAGAGCTCTGCAGTGAGAAATGGCCTTCACTTTGCAGAGATGACATGCGCTTAGCCAAGTGATACTCACAAAGTCTAGCCACACTCTGCTCAGCTTCTGGAAGCTTTGAAGGATGGTCATCTGCAGATAAATCAGTATCTTCTGCATCGTTTAGGTCTTTGGCTGAAGACACGGGAGTCATATCTGACAGGAAGTTTTCACCTTGGCTAAGCCCTGAGGTATCATCCTGATCCACCTCAGGATCCACTTCATCCTTACAGTCAGTTTCTGTTTTACCAAGGACAGGAACTCTTGGAAAAGTCTTCCCATTACCTGTTTCTGGGCTTGGCTTATCTGCTGCCCCATCATCGGCAGCGTACCATCTTTGGCGAAAGGCAGTTCTCTCCACATTAAAAGTGCTTAGGCGCTGGCTGTCTCTTGCTGAAAGAGTTCCAAATTTAGCTTTTAGGTCTTCATCAGACTCTGCTTTTTTATTTCCCTGTTGCTTTTTCACAGTAGCACTGCCATCAGAGGAGGATTTTATTTCGCTATCTGTCATCTTATTTTTCCTTTTACTAGTGCAAGAATATACCAAGGATCCCATGTGCAATTTGCTAAAATAATCAGTGACAGATTTTGTTTCCATGGTCTCTGGCTCCATTTCCATGTTATCGGAATGAAGAATCTGCTTTGAAGGCACAACTTTTGACTGTAGCTCTGCAGCCTGACCACCAGCCAAAGGCTGTGAGGGCTTCAAGCCTGGCCCTCCAGCCTGATTCTTAGCGATGGGAAATTCAGTCTGCTCTTCCACAAGCGGTTGGTAGCCTTCACTTGTGGTCAAAAACATACGTGCAGTGTTTTCCGACTGTTTCTGTGCTGTGGCTAGTTCAGAGCTTTCAGTCATTTCAGAGGAATTTGTTTCATTGCCAGAATCTGAAGATGACTCAGGGCTATATGCTCGCAGGATAGCTACACCTGCAAGCCACAAAAAATAAGAGTCAATTAAATGACAGCAGCTGAGGCACCTGGATAAGTGACAAGCAAAAAAGGGTGTATTAGAGACAAAAATATTCTTTGTAAGAATACTCTGACTTTATTGCACAGTTCCCGAGACAGGTAGTTTAATAACAGTGGTGGCTCCATAAAATATGAAACACGATGTATGCAAAATGATGGCAAAAAATAAAAAGAAAACTAAAAAAAACCAAACCAACCCTCATGAAATGGAGTACTTCCAAAGCTAAATGGATGAGATGGAATGATTTTCAATGAATAAATGTAACTATGGTGAAAGAACCTGAATTGTCATTCGTCTGCTGTTCCTCTGAGGCAGCCAAAGCTTCTAGTGCTTGAAGAGTAGAGACTACAGCATCATCTAGCCCCTTCTCACACTTCCCCTCTGTATTAGTAGGGACAGCATCGATAAGCGACACTGGAATGTCATCATTGCCTAGATTACTGTCTTGCTCCTTGCTGTCTCTAGGCTGTGTCGCTTGATTCTGAGAGTCTTCCTCATCAGAACTGTCCCTGAAGCCAGGTGGAGGAGCAGCAATGGCCATGTTTAAGGTATGCAAAAGGAAATCATCTTCATTGTCATCACCTTCCGGAGGTGGAAGTGAAGTCAAATCAATAATGTCATCACTAGAACCAGAAAGACTGAGAAGAGCAGGCCTATTGATTTCTCCTACCATAATATCCTCTTCACAGCTTACTTCATCTTCATCTTCGGCATCATCTGTGTTTTCTGCATAACAGATATCATGCAGCAAAGGCTCTTCTATCCCTTCTGCAGCTCCAAATATTTTACCATCACTTATAGTTGCATAAACAGAATTTGTAGCAAACTGAATGCTTTCAGCATCTGGTGACAACTCCAGGCCTTTAATATCATTGGCATTACTAAGATAAATGGCTCTTTGTTTTTCTAGTACTTCTGGACTTTCATCCAAAAGCCTTTCATAGCCAAGAGTCTGGGGACTGATACCATCCAAGTTGGGATCTCCAAATATAAAGGAAACTTTTGCTCCTCTGGGAGACTCCTGTGCTTTCTTGCTGGGTTCCAAACCTGAGAGTGACAGCAGTGAAGGCTGGTTAAAATTTCTGCTTTCTTCTGTTTCAGCAGGGTCACTTTGCTTGGCCAGATGCTGATCATATCCACCTGAATTATAGGTATTTTCTATGTACAGATGTCTGTGTTCTTTTGGACATAACAGACTTTCGGAAACATCTACAGTCTTCTGCTTTGGATCAGCAAAGGACATTTGAGCCTCCTGATCTCCTTCGGCCAGGAAAGTGGTTGTTTTTGGTATACAATTCCACTCAGAAGCAAGGATATTATGCTTCCCTCTATTTTCAGGTCCTATAGCATAGTGAAATAAAATCAACATTGTGAAATTAAAGAACAAAGTCATGTAATTGGTAAACAATCATTTGTTGATGCTGAGTATTAAATACTCTGAATAGGATAGCTGAGCCATCAAATACTTCAGAAAAGTGCCTTCAAATTCACTTCTGTTCTAAGTTAAATACTTGCTGACTTAATGGCCTAAAGTTTAAGTGGAACTTCTGTACTCTAAAACAAATCTAAACCTCAGCTAGGTACAAATGCTATTCCAGGCATAATTACACAAAAGCAGCTGGTTTCTCCAACACCATATGTATT
Organism: Polioptila caerulea; assembly: GCA_013397295.1. Classification (NCBI taxonomy): domain Eukaryota; kingdom Metazoa; phylum Chordata; class Aves; order Passeriformes; family Certhiidae; genus Polioptila; species Polioptila caerulea. The sequence continues at coordinate 46,417 of VYXF01006682.1, read as the reverse complement.
CTGACAAAAGATATATGCATATAAAATAAAAACACTCACAGGGAGTGTGTATCTGTCTACTAGAGTATGAAGGAAATTCGACACATGGTTTATTTTACCATGAAGATGCTATCATAGGCTGGGTATTGGAACATTATAAGGCTGAAATGAATATTGTGGTCCTAGGTGTGAGCCAGCAATTAAATCTCATTTGACACAGCATTCTATTTAACTGGAGGTGCTCTGGCTTAAGCTGACTTCTGCTTTAGACACTGGACCATTGTTAACATACTGTGAGATAAATACCTGTTTCTCGGCTCCCTGAATTTTTCTTGTTGGCCATGTTAAATATTGAACGCCTTGAGTCAACCAGCAGTCTGTAGTATCCAGCTGTTAGGCAAGCAAGATTCATAGCATCTGATGACTCCATCAGAAGAGTAATAGGCTAAGAAGAATACAATCAAGTTAAGGTTGTTCCTCCTCAATTTGTTTTCCTGTTGACAATACTATTACATCGAAGTGAAAGTAATTACATCACAAACACCACATTGAAAAATACATGTGAGAATTTATTTTCCTCACTACCAATATCAAACAGCATAAAAAGTTTAGTCAAGACTGGAATTGTAGTAAGGTAGAAGTCCAGCTAGACATCTTAACAACTGATTGCTTCCTTTCTGAATGAAGCTATTTTAAGACTCTTTTTCTTGCATAGATATCTTACTCTGGCAAAAGCACTACTTAATTTTACTCTGAATCTGCCGCAGGTGAAAAACCTGGTACATTAGGTGCTGGATGGAGTCTTGCATGTGTATGAAAATCTGCTGCTTCCCAGAAAATGTGGTGCACTAAGTATATGCAAAGAAGCATGACAGGGAAAGCAAACAGTCAGGGAAAGCTGAGGTTCATAAAATACAGCAGCCAGGTTAAAGCTATCATTACACCACAAGACAGGGACAGGTTAAAAGATTTCAGTGTTTCTGGCCTGGTATTACTGAAAAGACAAGTGGTGATAAAATAAGCAGACAAACAGAGATGACGAGATTGGAGAAAGATCACTAGAAGAGTGACCAGTGAAGAAAACAACCACAAAGCACTGTTAAAAAAAAGACAGTCCTAACAAAGTGAGACCTCAGAGCTTTGAAAAACTGTGGCTACCAGGATAACCCTAACCAAACCCAAGACATCCAAGACATTTCACAAACTCATGTGAAATTAATTTTTCTTTTGCCATTAGGTATACATTTTCTTGCCTAAAAAATTTGTTCATATCTCTATAGCTTTTAATACCAAATCTGTTATCCTCAAATATAATTTATTAAGGTTATTAAGTTTATTAAGTTTATTAAGGCTAGCCTCTACAAGTCCTAGACAGGAAATAAAAACGAAGCCCTTACCATGATGCACAGATGGAAATTCGACAATAGACAACCCATCTTATCACTCACAGTTTGTAGTGACTCATAGTATGTGGACATGTGTGACAATTTATCATAATTTAGCATGCAGAGCCCACTCTCACAAGACAGATGCAAGGACCTGTATCATTCATATGAGGAGGAATGTCCCATGCAACAATGACGGTTCTCCAACCTACTCAATCCCTTACTAGTAAAAAGACAACTGCTTCTGATGGAAGCTGTCACCAAAACATAACTGATGATCACAGCTTACTACCAAACCCACAGTAGGTCCGATGAGTTTTTAAAAGCTTGTGCTACAACATCTTAGGCCACAGTGTTCCAGGTGCCCTGGATGTTGTGTAAATTGTTTTCAGAAACTTGGAAAAATATATGAGGGTTGTTTTGTTCTTTTTTTCCTTTAACCTATTTTTTGCTACAGCTTCAGTTTCTATTCAATACATGCTTCTTTTAAGGTATTCAACTATAGCTATTATAGTTAATATAAATTATTAAATCTACAGTGGAATAGTTAAACTCTGTTCTTTTGAGCAACTACTAAAAACTGACATTTGAAATGCTACATTCATCTCAAATTTTCTGCAGTGATTGGCAGAAATTGATGAACTCTGCAGAATTCTCAGATCGCTGAAAACAATGCTGTGAAGTACTGTTCATCTGCTGAAAAGCCCTGTGACAGCTAAACTTATTGCCTGCTTCTGCAAAGTGAAACAAGCTTGAGAATATATGTAAAGAAACAAAAATAAAATAAAAATCTAAACTGTTCATTAAGAAAATAATATCATATATTACATATACTGGTACATTCAGAAGTTGGATATACAAACCTGCTACTTGAGGGTAAGTGAAAGGATGAAAACATCATTGAGAATACCTACCTGTGTGTGCCTGCATCTCCTTCAACAAGATATAGTCACAACCCCTACTTGTGCCCCACAGAGAGGCAACTTTTTGTCAAATTCCACCTACAGCCTCCTAGATTTTTATTTTTTCGTCAGTCTCTCTGGGTTTAAGATCACATGTGTTGAAGTGCAAGGAGACGGGGATATGCATAATTTGAAATAAGACAGTAACAGTATTATAATATATAACAACATAATACCATGGTAATACATAATATGGCATATGGTGCTGCATGTTACATATGGGCAGATGGGAAGGATTTAATTTCTATACTACTTTCTCTATCTGTAAAAAGGTGATAATAGCTTTCTTACAAGAAGGCTACGAGCCTAGCACAGTAATGCAGGCAAAGCAGCCTGAGATCCTCAGGTGTTACCATTGCTAAGTAAGGTGAAAGAGATGCTGTGTTCACCAACCTGTAAATTTCTCTTAAATTGCTGTCAAAGAGCATCTAGATTACTTTACAGCAATGTTTTTTTCATTACCTTAAATACAGAGAAACAGTTCCAGGTCAATACACCTAAAGCATTCAAAGCAAAACCTAGTAAAATATTCCTCATGTGTGCTTTTTATGTACAGCTGGGTAAGCAAAAAAGAACTGCTAGGTTCTATTTATTTTAATCAAATATTTAAGTTTCAAATACAATGAGAATTCTTCCTTCAATCTCTGGTTATTCAGATTAATGCCCTAGAAAGTCTATGAAGCCTTTCACTTCAAAGTCAAATAGAAACCACACTAAAAACAACCAGGACAGTATAACATACAAAACTCCACTCATTTTGCCACCAGATGCCATGCAGATGCAAAGTGTTAAGTGAGTTTTAAAAGAAATTAAGCGACTATAGATAGATGATGAGCATCTGTGAATACTGAACTGGAATTATAAAGGTTAAGAAAAAACCCCATGCATTCTTACAGTTTATTTCATTGGCAACTGTTATGTGGTTACTTGCTGTAAACTTTGTGGAATAACACTGGTCCAGTGCAGCTGGCGATCCTTTACTTGTAATAATACTGTATAGTACACTAGAAGGAGCTTCAAAAGAAGGCCAATTTCATCACCTCTTCCTACCACAAAAATCCATGAAGACAATAGCAAAGCAAATTGTTGGGGGCCAGCTGAGATGAAAACCAAAGCAGAATGCAGGTGCTGGAGAACACCAGCCTGGTACACTGTAGGCCCAATGTGCAGTATAAATGTACTGCGACCAAAAAAAGAGCTGAAAATGCCGAGTCCTACTGGCATGAAAATGTTCAGAACAGCATAGTTTAATCTATTACTCAAAGACAAAAACATTATTAGAAGATTCTATATCAACACAAATCAATAACAAACTTACTTTTACATCTAAGACATGCAGCTCAACTCTAACACTGCTTTCATCTTCTGTAAACATCTCAATTCTGTTCACATGGCTGAAGTCTGCCAGGAGAGCCACAAGATTTGTTTTGGTGTTTATCACATGGCTGATTCCGTACCGCGGCCCTACTAACAGAGTCACTTCTGAACGCTTTTCTCCCTGCTTTAGGGGAAAAAGAAAGAAAACACGAGTAAAAAACATGACAGAGACTGCACAGTGACACACATCACCACTCCCTTCTTTCAGTTACACAGTTACGTTTGCATGGCATTTCTACATTAAAGATTATTTTGTTTTTTACTAGATAGATACGATACACAAGAGCATACTTGATTCATAATTTTTAAAAAAGTAAAGAAATTTCTTGCTGGATGTTGATTGCACTCTAGATTTTAGGTGGATAGTTAGATGGACAGACGATGAGTGGACTCTGCTTCTGTTAAAAGAAAAACTTTGTCATTAAGTTTTTTCCAGACTAATAATTTTAGCATTCAATAGATAATTGGATGGTGTTATTTACTAAGAAAGTGCTATCTATCTCCAAATTCCCAGTAAAATTTATATTACAACAGATATGTTATTTTCAAAATGAAACGAAACAAAAAGTGATTTGGTTCAATTAAAAAAGATCTTTAAGCATATGAATAGAACTTAAAATTCTAAAGAAAATTGTATGAGCCAGCTTTTGAAAAAAAAAATCAAGAGAAGAGACTTTTTTAAGAGAAATGTTACCACTAGTGTTGCCTTGAAGACACGCCCTCCATATAATCGGAGATCACTGAGGAACTTTAGATAATGCACCTTGGCTTGCAGAGCAGAGAGCTGAGAAAGGAGAAACAGGGGTAAGAGGCCGTTGTGGAAATCATCACATTATAAAATTACGAAAGAAAATGTATTTGTGAAATATAAAGAGAATGGTCTGCAAAACCAGCTCTTTGGAGCCTGAAACTAAATCTTGAGATGCTTGAGATTCAGATGTGGAGAAACAGTTTTAATCTTAAAATTAATTTCTTGCTTGTTTAGTTAAAATGCACTGAGGACTTGGGAATGGGCAGATCAAAGCACTTCAGGAACATCCTGACTGCATTAACGACGGGAAAATGTTAAAGTACTCAGATTAAACATCTGTTCACTGAGGGATATCAGGGCTAAGACAGCAGCTTTCCATTCTTAAACTCCATCAGTTCTTAAACGATTATGTACCTATACAGAGAAAGAGAACAATAAATTTGCATTTGTCAGCTACGTATTTTGCATTTTTCTAGGTACTTGTGTTTGGTGTATTATTCCAACTTCTTACTGCATTTCCTACTTTCTAAAATAATGCTCTTCCACTATATTTAATAAGTAATAAATCAGAAAGCTAAATACAGCACATCAATACATATGATCATGTCATATAATACGTGTCAGAATTTGTCTCCTCTTTTTTTCCTCTGACCTTAAACTACCTACTTAAAAAAGAGAACTTGGAAATACTTTATGAGACAGAAGGGAAACAAGAAATAGTTCTTTTCACCAGTCTGAATCCAAACTTTACACTTCCCTCATGTAAATCCTTATATCTGGACTTCTAGAAAATAAAATAAAACAGTCTCACATCATTAGCTAGTTTCATTTCAGTCTCTAGATTTCCAATTCAAAATTTTATTTAGTCTCAAACAGCATTTTAAGGGCTCCTATTCTAAATTTTTCCTAGACAACAAGGAAGAAATGGATCCCAAGCAGAGCAACCAGTGGTAACGCTTTGCTCTTTGCTTCACCAGGTGTTCTCCTGGTGCAGAAATACACAAGGATTGTGAAAAACCAGGAGACTCCTGAGAAGGACAAGCTTCCCTTCACATGAAGGAAGAGAAGACCCCAGAAAGAAATCAGTTAGTTCCATTGTTAGTACCTACAAATGAGACAGGAGATGATGAAGAGCTCAGATGGTTCTTTCTCAGACCTACCTGCCAAGAAAGCAGGTTGGCAAACAATATATTTCCAAAGCTCAAATGAAAAAGAATGAAGCAAATCCAACAAAGTCTGCTTGCTGCAGGAAGGGGCTGTTGCAATACCTCTTCTAACCAAAAGCTGATACTGGTATGCCACTGTAAGGCATATCTTACACCTGTAAGGCCTGCAGCAGTGATGGTTTCCAAAATAAACCCAAATTTATACTACCAAGATAAATAATAAGCAATTGACATAATTTAGCTTCCGTTTCAGCAGTAGAGGAGACATGCAGTGCCTCAGCTCCTCTTCCTGAGGTCAAACACACAGAGCTCTGTTCATAGTCACGATGTGTTCTGAAACCTCCAAGCAGGATTTCTGCTGAGCACAATGAGCCTTCGCTCAGGCACCAGCTGTTTTGAGGTTCACAAACAAAGTGTCATGAAGCAGGATTCAGCTCATTTTATGTCTCAACTAGTCACTCTTAGGTTCTTTTTATAGCCCATGAAGAGAAATAAGCATTTCTAGGACACAAGCAATCTGACCTATTTTTGGTTCCGAATGTGGGATGGGATGAATCGCTCCTTGGAAGTGCCTATTTCTCTCCATTGACTACAGATGAGAAGATGACCTGCACTAAGAAATCACATTATGGTGTCTAAAAGCAGTCTCAGCTGCATGCATATAACAAAGGCATTTCTCAGAGACATTGTCTTATCCATGTTTTTTTCCAGCTGAAGTGAAAGCTTAGTGCTAAGAAAAGCATTTTACAACAGCAAGGAGGGTCATTTACTGCAAGGACCATCATCTATCCAGTTAGATCTTGGCCAGCGAAAAGTCTTTCTCTACAGTGTAACAGAAAACAATCTGAAAAACAGCATTTATGTCAGATGAGAGCATCAGAGAGAGAATAAAAACTTCCTAGCATATCTGCCATTCATAGAAAGTGCTATGTTAATTAAAAACCTATAGATATGGTTATCATACATGAGGTATTGATAACCAGTTCTCTGTCATTCTCAAGATGATAGTTTAGCTGGGGTATAATTAATTATTTTTAATAGTTCTTGGCTGTGTTGCACCAGCACCCAAAGTTAAATCTCTGAAAATAGAGTGGCTGGGTGTTTCTCCAAAGGCTTAGCTTTAAATGTGTCCCATGCATGCCACACTTCTGTTCTTTAAAACATATTTTCCATTAAGATGCAAATGTAATACCTTTTTGCCTGGAGGAACTAGGTTTTGATTTGCTTTGACAAGGTGGGAAAGTGCTTTCTTTATGTTCTTTTCTTTCATGCTTTGCAGCACAGCAGATGGAAGAAAAGTCTCTAATCCCCATTCTTTTCTGCAATAAAAGGCATATATTTAATTTCACATTCTTGTGATGATTATTTATCTAAAGACTGGTGACTACGATGCCAAGTGAATGATTACCTGAAAACAGAAGGAGAATTGATAAAGTCCAGAGTTTTGCAATAACATGCTATTCCTTAAATTCAAATGATTTATTTCTTAAGGAAAAGGTATTTTAAAATGACAAATAATCTCTCTTCTACCCCTTCCATCTCTTCAGTCATGCCATTCAGAAAATAATATTTAAGTTTGATATCTAAAGTCTATGTTAAACACCACTTAATTACATTGACAAGTGCAATTACAGAATTAAAACAGCAGATAATTTAACAATGTAATGTCATATTTAACTTTATTTTATTGGTTTCTTTTAGAACATGGAAATCAGAGCCATTTTCTTGTCACCTTTATGTTTGGGGTTTAGCGGGGAGGGCTGGGTCCTTCTCAAATGCAATCAGTTCGCCTCCATTTACCAAATTCTTGTTCTGCTTGAAGCACCCCTTTTGTCAGAGGACTGACTCTTCACTTGTAAGTAACTATTTTTACAGATTCATTAATAGGCAAGAATATAACATTGTCGTCAATATGATGGATAAACTCTACAAGACTGAGTGTGTAACAGTTATCATTTCCATTCTGCAAGCAAACTAAGCAACAGTAACAAAAGTTTTAGGGTTTGGGGTTTTTATTTTGTTGTGAGGTTCTGTTTTCTTTTTTTTTTTCTTTTTTTAATCCAAGTGGGTATACACACATTTGCACTTTCCAATGTTTCTTTTTCATTGTAGTTATATATATATGTGGTGTTTAACATAGGACAGGTGTCTACTGGAGTACTTCTGCATTTAAGAAATATTGCAAACTCCAATCTGTGACCTACTGTCTTCTGAACCGAGCAATAATCTGAATCCTAATATAACAATCTCTACTAAAACCTTAGGATACTGACCAGAGAAACTTAGATCTTAAATCACTGAAAGCAAATGAGCAAATCGTATTTACATTTATAGCCTATTTCACATGCCCAAACAGACCAAAAGGAAAAAATGTACTACTCCTAACACACCCGAATTTATTTCAGTGCTAAAGAATAAACCTAAATTGGTGCATGCATACAGACATACCAAAGAAACCACCTTAAAGAACCTACAAAGTGAATGTAACGTTTCACTTTTAAAGAACACACAACATTCTCAACTTACTCTATGTATTTGAGGGAGATTTTCTGAGTTTGCTTTGTGGTCACAGTTGCAATATACATTTGTAATGCAGCCAATCGCAGGGCAATGTCGTATTTCAGTTCTGGTCCAAATCTTTCCTGGACCACATCATTACAGCTCTGCCAAAGAACCAGTAGAGGGAGCATCATGTTAAAAGATCTTGCACTAAAAATAAATTACTGTTATTTTCCTTTTTAAATTTTTTTTTTATTAACACATCATGAAAAGTAACCCCGAACTCAGAAGCAGGACCGTGTTTTTGCTTTCAGAGGTGTCAGATATTCATGATATGGGCACTAATGAAGAATAACAGTACTTCTACCAAAGAGCAAAAGGCATAATTATTTTGACCTAAGCTCTCTTCAGCCTTCCTGGAGAGAAGAGTAATCCTCCATCACAAAGAGTGCTTGGAGGGTATCAGTATATCAGGACTCAGGATAGCAGGATTCTACCTGGTGAGATACTCAGGAGAAGCACATTGCTTGTACATCAGTTTTCTCATCCACTTTACTGGAAGCTCCTTTTCAGACATCATTTCTGTCTGATATTACAGTACCATAAATAAGTATTAACAATTAATTCAGCTTCACTCTTCTCTAAAGCCGAATGGATTTTGGAAAGATATCAAAGCATTACTACTTGGAGAGACTTATGAAGAAAGAAGACTTTGCAGATGATAGAGATTTGCACATTCATTCAAGTGCATGAATTGGCTTTATGCAGCAGTAATAAAATACAGGATTCAATGTAACCATGCTTTTCTATGTAAATAGAAAGATGTAAATTTATATATAGTAAGTGTATTTTTTATTCTCCTTTACACTAGCAATGGTTGTGCTTTCACTTACCTGTACATAGAGATATTCAAAAGCAACTGGATCTCTTCTTAAAAGATCAATGGGATCCTTTGGGACGAAGCTAATCCTGAAAAGACATCTCATCTTATGCGAGCTTGGCCTTTGGGTCACCTAGGATAGTGCAATAATAATATTAGAGCTTGGCAACCCTGCTTGAGCAACAGAGTCTATAGTCTTGGGTAATGTTACCCTGCTCCAGAGCCCTGTGGTAGCAAGAAAAAGAATTCTGTCCAAAAAAGAGCTTTGCCATGGGCTACTTATCAAGTTCTTCACCTAAGAACATCATATATATAATCTTGTGAAAGGTCTTTTAGACTCATACAGGCACGACTGCCTGATAGAACTCATCCTCAAAGCAACAGACTTCACTCAAAACCAGGGTGAAACAACAGAGAAAACAGATCTTAGCAAAAATCATCCAAGTGAAACACAAACTGAGTTGAGCTTTAGCAGGGCTAAAATACTCATAAACAAGAAGAGTTAGGTGTTTGGGGAAAGGTCACATTTTATTACTTAGACTGTCTGAGAACACAGGTGAGGCCAAATTTGGCAGCTCTTACTCTCTTTCTCTCGCTTGTTTTAATCCATTAGGCAAATTGAGAGAAATTAGGTCTTTTTCCTGGGTTGTTCTGGATTAAGAGACCTACTCAACAACTCCTGACTGAGATCCAATACATTAAAAAATTAAAAAGTCTGTTTCATGTGTTGGTCAGCAAAACTTTTTTAAGCACCTAACTCTGTAATCTGGGTATATTCACAGGAGACCACTGCCTAGCAATAGAATAATTGGATAAAAGGGTAACAATCCAAACGCACCATTGCAAGTCACGGTCAGCAGCAACATTATAATGGCAAATTAAAATACTGCTGATTTTACAGGAACTTCAAAGAAGAGACCCTCAGAATTAATGTAGTTTATGTAGTTTATTCAATTCGGCTAATGCAGTTAGAAAGTTAGGGTATTTTATAACCAACATATTTACTTGGCAAAACTGTGCTTTTAAAAAGCTCCAATGAAGTCTCTGTCTTGCTGAAACAATTTTCAAAAGGTCTATGTATCTCACATTGTCTCACCTCTTTCCTAAGTATGTAGACACACTTTGTACATATTAATAAAAGCTCCAGATGGAATTTTTGAAAGCTCACTAATTTGGTTTATTCTGATGTTTCTAATTTCAGAGAGAATTCTACCAATAACTTCAAGGAGATGGCTAGGCTAGGAGGACAAGTATTGAGTGTTTCTGGATATTGTGCAAGCATTGGGTAGCTTATACCCATAAGAAAAGAATATTAATATGGCAAAAGCAAGTGCTTAAAGGTTAGAAAATGCTATAAAGACTGTTATCTGGTGAACTAAGCTCCTTCACGCCACTACACAGACTCTAGTTATAATTACAGGGTTTCTGTCATTTAAACTAAGTATTTTCCACATCTCAGAATCCATTTCTAATTTTTCCTTCTTTTTCCAATTTAACTGAAATTTTAAAAATACTAACGTTCTCCTGAAACACAGAAATATAATAGAAAATTTCATGCTAAACAATTAGGCAAAATGATAAGCAGATAAAATCGGGGTACTCTGCTGGTAACTGTGAAACAACTTTAACTTTAGTCACACTTTCCTGATCTAAGAAAGAAAGTCACACCAACATTTTCTGTGTCACAGTTCATCATCACTGAAGTGACATAACCTACCTCTGTGTAAACAAGCCAAACTTGACTTCATCAGAAAGAGGACTATTCCCTGTCACACAAATACAGATCTATATGATCAAATTGGCACAAAATATCAAAATAAGGCTTTTAAAGAAATTTGGGCAGACTGTGGTTCTCAGAATTTTTACCATATATTTTCCAGCTATTGAGTATGTTCACTAGCTGGACCTCAAATGATATGAAAAGATAAGTATTTTTCAGATTTCAGTCTGATTTTTAAATTCTTAATATTTTAAAAATATTTTTTCATTGTTTGAATAAAACAATGAAATATGATGTTTTTGTAACAGAGAATTCCTATGAGAGCCTTCTCCTTACAATCACATCTATCCTAGCTATTTGATAGACTGTATCAAACTATAAAGCTTGCACCTAATTCACTTGAGTAATGAAAAAGATGGATTATTTACTGATTTACCAATCTCATTAATATCTGTTTTCATATACCATTACACAAACCTGAGTTAGAGTCTCTTGCTCATGTAGCAAAAGGAGTCTCGTTCCAGATCCTTCAATTCTCTGCTCCAGCATTAGGGAGAAGTGTTCAATACATTTGATTGAAAGCTTTTCTTGGAGTGTTAAGATGACATCCTAATTAAAAAAGGATTTATAAAAAGTGCTTAAATTCGTGAAGTGCTTGGGACCCAGTTCTTCACTGCCACACTCCTTGCATGCACCCAGGGCAAAAGTCCAGGCTTTGTGCCTGTTTTGCACAAGTTTCCCAGACATCCCAACCATTCCTCAAACATGCCCAAGATTGGAACAGATACGAGCGTGAGAAATACATAAATGGGATTGCTGGGAATGGACGATGTTCTGTTTTGATTTAACATGTAAATTATATTGGTGTGACCCTTAAATCACATCTGTCTCCCTGGAAATAAAATCCATCAGCAAAGGAGAGATGGTCTTACCACTATTCTCTTCCCTTTGCCAGGGCCACACCATCAATTGCACAACCAAATTTATAAGTTCAACCAAAAAAAGGAAAAAAATTAGATGAATGGCCTTTATTTGTTCTCATGGCAAAGGGTTTTTTTACTGTTTGTTTCTTGAGTTTTAAGTGCTGACAGAAAAGTCAATGATGATGATACCTGTGCAGGACAATAGCTCTAAACTGATGGACCATATCAATTTTTAGAGACTCCTGATTAGCTTTTTTCACACTGAATTATGACTAAGGATAGTTAATTTGAGAATGACTGTATCTAAAATAAGAGCTACACAAATCTCTTCACAAAACCACTCAACTGATCCCTACCTTACTTTCATATAACACTTTGTAAATGTATGCAGATTATTAATATCATGTGTCAAGGTATCTTTTACTTTAGTGAATACTGTAGAAAAAAGAAATACATAATAACCCATCATTAGAAATAGTTTCACAGTATGTTGGTGACAAGATTAAAACTTTTCCTTCCATCTGAAAGATTTTCAGATACATTTAAGTATCCAGATGGATAGGACTTACTAAGGAGATCATGACGAATTGTAATCCAAGTGTTTGAACATAATTTAGGAAGATTAATTGGTCAATTACAGAGTGTTTATGGAAAATCAAGACCAAACTGGTGGAAGGATGAAAAAATGTACGTGGGAGGATGGGACCAGCTCTCTACAATGTAGAGAATATAAAATAGCATTAATGAATTGCAAGGTAACACTCTAAATAATGGAGGCTAATATTATACATTTCTGACCAAAGGGGCATTTATTACTTACACATTAAATCTACTTTTATTTATACTTCTAAACTATGCTAAAAACCAATGGGCATAACAGTAACATGAAACAGCATAATACTAAATATAAGCTTTTAAGAGAGGGTAGTAATGGCACTGCTTTCCACCACTAGCTCTTCTGGACCTTTTAAAATATGAGGCTAAGGCACACAGTCTCTGAATTACTGCACCAAAGTTTTTGCTAGATATCCTCTCATCTGATAATTTAAGATAGTCCCATGACTATCTTATTGTTGATATGATCCAACAATGTGGAAAATGAGGAGTGCAGGTTAGGTGCTGCTTGCATCCTCGTTTTTAAGTGGTGAACTACTGGACTGCTAGAGGTAAAAACCCCTGCATTTACCTTGACTCACCTGGGGCATGTCACCCCAGTTAAGCAAAGAAGTGACAATCCACACCCACCTATCCACACTGAGGAATATAAACACACATGCAAGAATATGTCATTTATAGCTGTGCAGGCCTCAGAATATGTAATTGCCTGAATTAGATGCAAAGGAAATTATTCCTACCGATAGTCAAAATGAATTAGGTTCAAAAGAAGTTTACAAAATCAATACAGTAGGTAACTGAGGCCACATGGATATCTGTGCCAACAACTTCAGATTTGACATTTGGTCTGATAGTGCATGACAGATCCATGACAGAACTACTGAAAACTAATGTAATGTGATGGCCAAAGACTGGTTTTCAGGGACAAACCATCCTGGAATAGGCTGGTAGTTTATATTCTCATGACAGAAAATGCTAGAAAGTAGGCTTGTGCACCTTAGAAGGATATGGAGACCTCACTAGCTACATGAGTAATGTCTCCTATTTCTTCACCAGCAAAATTTTCAAATGGACTCAAGGAATTCAGTGTCTCATGGATATATTCCATGGATGGAAAGCTTGTATCCATACCTGCATTCAACTTATGCCTAAGGCACATATGCTCCATTTATTGACAAATGTTGCATCTCATTTCTAGCATCTGTTTTACCATCCAACTGGAGTAAATTTCTTGTCTGCCTTATTAAATAACTCTCTTTGCTGCTCTGATTGAGCATGCTGCTGTACCACAGTGAGCACGAAGGCAGCCTTTCTTCAGATATGCCTGGTTTTACAATCCCTTAAAACTAGCAGAAGCCAGCATTCCCAGCCCTGCCCCTCTCACATCTCAGTGTCCCAAGTGTGCATGCAACCATGCAATGAACTAGATTTGGTAACCAATCCCTGCTGAAACTAGCTTCCCCAAACAGTAATGCTAGCCCTGCTGCTTACCACGCTACTCCAAGGCTCTCACAGCCACTGATGATGCCTCTGATTTAGGAACCCACATGGAACAGTGTCACAGGCATTCCCTGCAGACTCAGTGCCAAGACTTTACCTTTTTTATTTCTGCATGTGAAATGTGCTACACAAAGTGTAAAGGGCACTGCATTGAGGCAAGTAATTTATCACCAACATAACCCTACAATATCCCATCCTAAGTTCACTGAATGATAAACTAGATGATATTCAATCAGCAACCAACATCTTAATCTTCTTAGCTCCTGACTTTTGCTGACAAATCATGCTAGTGTTTGGCAGCATATCAAAACAATACAAGCACACAATTTTGATTGTGTTCCAAGCATATTAAAATCATCACTACTTCTTCACCGACAATAAAATATGTTTTTAGGAGCAGAAAAATTGACCAAATCCTCATTATTTCTGGATAAGAGTCCAGTCCAAACTGAACAGACCAGTAATTTTGTTCTTAACACATTCCAAGTTAATGATAACTACTGAAGGTCTCACAACAAGGTACAGCTAGCTTACCTTTATTGAAGTGCTGCAGTCAAAACGGAAAGATTTGGTTTGTCCATTTTCAAGATATACCTTTAGAACATTTGGCATGAAAAGAAGTGAGTTGTCCTTAACTGTTTCCTGTCAAGCAAATTAGTGACTCAGATTACAACATGCAACAAGAGAAATGTAAACATTGTTCTTTCAAGAAGTACATCATTCCGATGAAAAAGCAAAAACTGAAAAAGAAGGTGTTGGCCCAAACTTCTGAAAGCAGAAATATCAGTGCCCTGCAAGGGTCTAGCCAAGCTCATTACAGCTGCTCTCTATAGGTTTCTGTCCTGGAAAAATATAACTGTTCACATACATTTTATGTCTGGCTAGGAGTACTCTCTTTTACTAAATACTATCTGACAACAAATATTGCCTCTGAAGTTGAAACATTTTCACTAAAATAGAAAAATGCATTACTGTTTCTCTGAATATAGTGAGCTATGTAGTGTCTTCAATCTAAAAAATGGAACTAACAGTTTGTTAGTAAGGATTACAATCAAGGTATTTAACATTTTCTTTATAGGTGGATATTAAATGCTGATATCTTTTATCATTTAAGAAGAGCAACATTTAACATTGCTACCTAATTTGACGATTCCAAACCAGCATAGCAAAATAAAAAGGAAAAAGGAAGGGAAACAGATTTTGGAAGGTTTTGTTTGCTTCGTTTTATTTTAAAAAGCAGAAATTGCTTTAGAAAAAATGCAGTATCAATTTAGGTTTGGAAGAGAGTTGGCTAAAGGCATCAGTGTGGAATGATACTCTGGAAAATTATGAAAATAAGCTGGGAGTTCATGTCTAAGGAGGAAGGAGTTCAGTGCCTCTCAAAGGGAGGCTGACGTTGCCTGAGGTCTGGAAACAATAAGTTCAAGGAGATAAATTTTAAAGGGGTCTGTGAGGTAATCGTAATTATTTTTCCTGACATAGCACCTCTCTTGAGCTTATGGGTTTTATGAAAACAAAATTGATTTGAAAAAAACAACAGACAAACACTATGAAGACTATAAAGATGAATGTATGTGCTATTACCACAAAATTCACTCACTAGCAACTTAATTTTTTTTTAAGGGACAAATTTTTCATAAAATTATGGGCCAAATGAACTTTAAAAAAAAAAGGTCTTTAGAAAACTTCAGAAACAGAAAAACCCTTCTCTTTGCAAGCCTGTCACCATTTTTCCTGCCATCTAATTACCTCCCTTTCCAGGCTTGAGCTTTGGATGAAATGCTCAGTCCTTTCTGAGAACAGCTGAATACTCACCGACACCTGGCCATTGATAATTACTTCTTCAGAGAAGCGCACTTTGACAGGATTGGACTTCAATCTTGCCTTTTTTGCAGCACTAATAAAAGCTGATTTAGGAGACTGGAAGAAAAGATGATGACAAGATATATCACATAATTTCAAATTAAAACCTTTCATTTCTTTTTCAGTTATTCTCCCTGTTTCTTGTATGCTGGGAACCCCCTGCATACAACATTTTGCATACAGAAGAATGGAAATGCAGTCAATCCATAATGCATCCTGAGGTGATCTATATGTACATACACATAAGGAAACACTAGTGCATACTGAACATACTGAAAATGATCCCACTGTTAGACTGGAGGGATGAGAAGGGCTCTCAGTGCACACACAAATTCCTGTAGTGCTCCCACAATGACTGCTGTCACCCAACCTTGTCTGCATGAAGGGACTCTGACCAGTGACCTACCAGTGACCTTTTCTTCACAGACTGAAGGGAAAATCTTTGCATAATATGTGATCTACTGGGTAGATATGCACATGACTTTTGCCAAAAAGTGTCTGGGAGGTCTCCAAATGCAGTGGCATCTCACTGTATTTGTCCACTTCAAAACACAGGTGAAAACCACCAAGAGGCACCTGCAGGCCATCAGGCTTCCCCTGAAGGGATCCCCTAAACACACCCTGTTCAATGCATGCCTTCAATTTGACATGTTGTAGGGCTTCATGGATTAGAAGTGTAGAAGCATTCTGAATTTTCTGCTGGGACCTATTTGACTTTTACCTACTCCATTATGCAATGGGTTCATCTGTTTTCAGCCCTTGGAAAAAAAAAATTCTCACTTGAGAAATTTGACTAACAGCTCCTTTTTAGTAACAAATTAAATATTCACAGTCAATGAGATTTCCATTTTCAGCAGCAGAAGTGGGATTGGTTTATTCTCAGGTCAGTTACAAACAAAGTGCTTCTGGCACTGCCTCACTTCATAACCATGATAATGGGCAATGGAAAACTTTCTTGCTTTGGCTCAAAGTCATTAGGCTCTTTTGGGCCAGGTTTTGATCCATTTGTTTCATGAAAATATGAATAAAGATTTTCAGAATCTTCTAAGTCCTGAGAAGTGGCCTCACTAGTTTTGAATAAAGACTTAAATTGTGTTGGTTTGTCTGTGAGAAATAAGCAGAGGCACGAGTGGTGATGATCAATGTGGCATGAAAGGTGTCCCTGTAAACATGGGAAGTCTTGTTACTACCACTCAAATTCTGACTCAGCTAACAACCTGAAAGAGTAATGGAGTAGTCCAAGACTATGTGTTCCTCTGTTTCTGTCTCTGACCTCTGCTGAAACTGCTTTAAAAGTTATTTTCTTGTGATGCAGAAGCCTTGTTTCTAGTAAGTAGCAGGAAGAAGCCTAGCTCATTTCTGCATGCCTCTAATCTATCATCACATTGAAAACATGGTAACTATTACCATAGGCTCAATATTGACCACTGCACAAGGAATGAACACTGCCACCTTCTGCCAGGAGATATCAGAGACATCCAGTAATTCCTGAGGCACATAATAGAATCAAGAAATAAAAATAAATGCTTCTTTGCTTTCACAGTTCTTTCTTTCTTACCTCTCCAGAACATATGACCACACAATAATCAGTAATTGTATATAACAGAAAATTCAACCCCACAAACAAACCAAGCTCAGCCTCCAGAATCAGTGTTGAAAAAAGTGGAAGGTCACCAGAAGTTTTGAAACAACCACCAAAAAAAAAAAAAGAATAGTGTAAAAAAAACAAATAGTGTTTCAGGGTGGGGGACCATGTTAACTTCTTCAGCAAGAGTGGACAACATGAAAATGCTGAAGCAGTTTAAATACTGTCCTCTGGAGGTGAATTCCTAGAAAGACACGGTATAAAATAGTAACATGATTAATATAACTCTTGAGATGCCTTCTCTAATTTCCTTCCTCTCCATGTAGTCCCCCTCTACAATGTGTAAGGGGGATGGTCTATTTGCACCCAAGTAATAGACTGCAAACTGTGGATTCCACTGCCACAGGCAGCACAGCAGCAGGATTAGGCTACTGGCTCTCCCTTGGGAAAAGAGTGTCTTTCACTTACTATTCTTGCTGAACAAACCTCTCTACTGTTGCTTGCTCTTATTACAGATGAGTCACCAGTCTGGCCTCTCTTGACAGGCAGACTGCCAAATTTTTTCTGGATTCTGGCAAGGTTATTCCCATACCGCAACTCTGGAAAACCGCTATGTGTCCCTATTGCTCTCTACAACCTCTTTCTTCTTCTCTCTACAACCTCAAAAGTCACTTGCGGGAGGCATAAACGCTTAAATTATGTTATTGCAAAAATGCAATGGGGGAGTTCAGGAGAACTAAAGATTTGAACATATGTGGCTCCAAAGAGCCTCTCTGGGATTTGGGGTTTTATGTAGCCATTGCACAGCCAGGGGAGCACACCACAGTCTACCATAAAACATGGTGCTTCCTTTAATTTCCACTTTTGCTGTGGTAACATAGGAAGGTTTCTGGCCCTTTGCCAGGCACTCTGTGTGAGCCTGGAGCAGATTGTTTTCCCAAAAGCTCCAAACTATAAACCAGGGGAGTAAGAAAATGAAACAGCTGCACCAGGTATTTGAGAGAACATTCTCTGCTGGTTAAAGGTTTGAGTAACAGCACAGCTTTTGCTTTTAATTGCGCAATGTCACTGTTTCTACCTCTGCATTAACTTGACACTTGACATTTTCTCTTTGGGAATAGAAGTGTTGCCAAAGGATGTGCAAATACCTAGGAAAACAGTTAGGTTTGATTGTTGAAACTCACTTGTCTAACAAATCCTCATCAAGATGATGTGTAGCTCTATAGTATTTTAATGTCTTTAGGTCTGTGAAAGAATGTTATCACTTAATGATTCTCATAGTGCCAGGTTCATTTATTTTTGATGCTCTGTGTTTTAGCCAAATGGACGCCATTATTCTCAGTTAATGACCTTAAGGAGGAGGTGTTTACACTAATGCAGAACATCTATCACTGCAAGCAAAGTATTTGCATTGTCACAGATAAAAACAGCTTAATTAGAGTGACTTTTGCAAAATGAGGGCACACATTTTAACAAGGAGTCAGCATAACTCAAAACTCACCAAACTTTACTCTGTGTGACCTAAGCCCTGTTTCCTACTAAAAGCTCAAATTTATCAGGATTTAAAATAATTTTTCCTTGTTTACACAGAATTCAAGGAAAAAAATCAGCTGATCATTTCAACACTACCTAGAGAAACTGCTAACAATAAAAATGAAGCATTGCAAGGAGATATACTTGCAGGAAATAACAGTAGTAGACCCGACTTTGAACCCTGCTTATAGTGACTGCAATCAATGGGCTTCCCATCAGCAGGGTCAAAACACAAAAGATTGCGGAGCAGACTTTCTGGAAAATGTTACTTTCTATTTTCTAGACTTCTCCAAATTAGATCCTGTGTTTATCAGCAGCATTAGAGTGGGTCATTTATTGACAGATTTTAGAAATAATATTCTACATTATAAGGGAAACTTTTTTGATGAAAATAAAAATGTCTAGTGCATCATGCAGTTTTGCAGGTAAACTATAATTGGGGGGAGATTGCGAAGGAAGTGGTTTTTATTTGGTGAAAAAGCCCCTTTGAGTGCTCTTGCCAGTAGAGGTGCTGCAGCAGCAAAACCTTTATTTGTACTCAAGAAAAAGCAGGATTTAGTAGCTAGAAGAGCACAGTGAAGTACTGAGATATCATAAAGAAATAGAATGACAGCAGTATAGGACAAGGTGAAAAGAAAACCTGCTCTGTGACAGTAAGCATCAAAATTAGAAATACTACATTTAAAATTACAGAAATACTATAGTTTTTAAATAGTCACAGAGTGTGTACATGCAATAAATTCTAAGCCTGTTGCTTAAAAATAGTAATTAATTTAATATAAAATATTAAGTTTGCTAGAAAATAAGGACAAAATTGCATAAGTGCAAAAAATGTGTTGACTTTTTGGTTGACCGCTAACAGCAATTACAAGCACCAGTATTTAACAAGCAAATAAAAGGTGAGTAAGAGGAAGAATTACATTTATTAAGTGGAACAGGACATAATGCCCAAAGGCAAACTAAATATGGTAATTCATAGCTGCGAATAAAGCTGAAAAGACTACACTGGCTCACAAGAGCATTGTAGAAGAGCAAGTAGGGACATGGAAGAAATAACGTGGAGAGGTTTTACCACACAGTGATTTGTGATAACCACATGGCACTGAGAGATCATCATCAGGAGTATTTCTTTGTTAAACTCTTGGTACAAATTTAATTGCTGGAATAGAGGCCAGATCTGGGTTCTCTCTTAAAAAGTTGGCAATCTGTCATAGATAATAGTATTTAATTATTTACATTATTTATATTTTACCATTTTTAGATGGTAGTCACCACTACCATAATGATGGTAGTCATCATTAGTCTCACAAACTCTCAATAGGATTGTTACCACAATCATTATGATCCATAAGTGTTATTTATTGTAGTTTTCTGCAACTGTTGTGTCTCAGAAGTATAACTATGTTAAAACAAGAAGCATCTCTTTCAAAACAGAAGATCCTATCTTTTTGCCATTGCAAAACTTAACGCACAGCAGAATTGTCATAGATCTCAGCTGGGCCTGGACTTCATCCAAGGAGCTTAAGAGATTAATCATGAAAGCAACCTATCGAATGATCTCTGCACATAAAATCTGACAGGATATGAAACAGGCAAGTTATTTGATTTAAGTAATGCTTGAAACTTAATAAGGCAACAATCAGAACGATAGTTCATTTACAGAATAAAACAGTCAGATGTTATAATCAAATGTCATACTTTCAGAAATCAAAACTTTGAACTGCTTTAAATGCTTGAGCTGCTCAGTGACCTCCTTAGGAGCACTGGTGATGAGAACCTAGCAGAGATTTGTAGATTGATGGAAAGAAAAAGATAGCCTAATACTTTGGCTTGGTCATAATTAGAATGAAATTTTAACGTGTTTTAATGTGTTTAAGCATTAAACAAAACTGAATGCATTGAAGCAAAAATAATCTGCAAAAGCTTTCAAAGAGAACTAAGTGAACTACAGAGTACTACAAATCTAGATTATGTCTACTTTCACCTGCAATCGTAAAGGATGGTTACTTTAATGCAAAATCAAACCACACTCTAAATAGCACAAATAAAACCAATTAAGAAATAGCACTTTTGTAACCCATCTTGGCAGATATTATTCATGCAATGTTAGAAGGAAAATCCCCATCAAGAAGAGAGATCGATAAAATGTTAGTAGAGATGTATTTCTGCCAAGAATGGGGAAGAAGTTCAGTCTTTATTTAAAAGCTCTTATTTTCCTTTGTATGGTTTCTACTTCATCATCTCAGTTTTACTGGCAAAATAGTAAAAGGAAACACGGAGGAGGCAAAATTAAACAAAAGGGGAAAATACATGTTTGTCATAATTTTTGAAGGCATAAATGTTATTTCCAAACTGTAAGGCACATTGTATTTGTCAGAGGATCCCCTGAACAGAAGACCAGCACAGGTGCACAGTTGGAGTGCAGCAACACTCAGAGGCTGCAAGGTTGAAAGAGATGCCAAAAGGCTCAGGAGACCTTGCAGCCCAAGGTTTGCATAAACTGAGGGGTCTTGGCCTGCTTTGGGGCCAAAACTTGGCTGCACACACTGGCATCATGCCTACTGCTCCACATCCCTACAGACACCCTTGCTTCCACTGCAGAAACACTTGAAGTTGAAAGCAGTAAGGAGAGGATGCTATGAATCAATAAGATCCTGGTCTGGGCAGGTAGGGAGGTACAATAATACTGCACAGACAAGATCTGCCACATGCAGTCAAGGCCCTCACAACCAGTTCATTTCACTAAGCATCCCAGCTTTGGGGTAAAAATGGGTCAATTAAAGCTAACACCAACATGCAGGCATTAATCTCATCTTCTAACTGCCCTGTGCACACTCTTGGGGAAACAATCTTCATGCCTACATGAGCTTAATTCACCCCTCAAAACACAAGTGCCTTGTCTGCTGAGGTACAGCTGGGGGACTCAGACACACCAGAACAGGGCAGTGCAAATTCATGTATATAAAGGGCACATCAGTCCAAATGGCTGACAGAAAAGTGTTTCAATGCCACCATTAGCTCAGTGACATCTAGAGGTAATTCAGCTGTTGATTAGATTTTGCTGCTACTTAATGAGAGAAGCAGATTCTTCCTTGTCAGGCCTCACAAAGAGCTTGAACAAATAGCTGTGAATCACAGACTGACACAATTAAAGAACTGACTGGATCTCAAAGATCTTCCAATTCCAATCCCTCTGCCATGGACAGGGACACCTTCTAATAGACAAGGTTTCAAGAGCTCCATCCAACCTGGCCTTGAACACTCCCAGGGATGGGGCATCTGCAACTTTTCTGGACATCTTGTTCTTGTGCTTCACTACCCTCAGAGTAAAGAATTTCTTCCTAGTATCTAGTTTAAACCTACTCTCTTTCAGTTCAAAGCCATTGCCCCTTGTCCTGTCACGACATGCCTTGTAAGTAGTCCGTCTCCAGCTTTCTTGTAGGCTCCCTTCAGGTCCTGAAAGGCCACAATCAATTCACCCTGAAGTCTTCTCTTTTCTAGGCTGAACAATCCCAATTGTCTCAGCCTTTTCCCACAGGAGAAGTACTCCATCCCTCTGATCATATTCGTGGCCTCTTCTAGACTTGCTCTAACAGGTTGATGTCCTTTCTGTGCTGGGGATCCCAAAGCTGAATGCAATGTTCCAAGTGGGGTCTCATGAGAGTGGAATAAAAGGACAGAATCACCCCCCTCATCCTGCTGGTCACACTGCTATTGATGCAGCCCAGGACACGTTTGCCTTTTCTGGGTTGTAGGTGCATGTAACTGGCTCATGCCCAGCCTCTCACCCACCAGCATCCCCAAGTTCTTTTGGGCAGAACTGCTCTTTATTTGTTCATCTGCCAGCCTGTACTGATACCAGAGATTGCCTTGACCCACATGTAGTACCTCACACTTGGTCATGTTAAACCTCAGGAGATTCTCATGGGCTCATTTCTTGAGCTTGTCCAAGTCCCTCTGGTCCTTCAGGTGCATCAACCATCCCACTTGGCTTGGAGTCACAAATCTGCTGAGGATGTACCTGATCCCTTTGTCTATGTCATTGACGAAGATGTTAAATGACACTGGTCCCATTACAGACCCCTGAGGGACAGCATTTGTCACTGATGTCCAGCTGATAATGGGAACTCTGAGATGTTGACCACAACTCTCTGGAAATGAGCATCCAACAAATTCTTCATACACATATCTGTGCCCCTAACAAATCCATCTCTCTCCAATTTAGAGAACAGGACGTTGTGCAGGACTGTGTCAAAAGCTTTACAGAAGCCTTGATAAAAGATATCTGTAGCCCTTGCCATTTCCACTGATGCAGTCACTCCATCATAGAAAGCCACTACATTGGTTAGACAGGACTTGCCCTTCATAAAGATACCACACCATGACTTCCCTTCTTTTCCAGTTTAAATGCTGGAGAAGGACTGTACCTGTGCTGTGAGGTCTCCCATTGAACATGGAATGCAGTTTATTTGGGTTTCAGCTTCCCTTACATTCAGTACATACAGGCCTGCTCTCAGACCAGGAGCATAATGATAACAGGTCATAGCACCTCACAGATGTACTACTACACTTTGCTGTTCACTTTTAAGGACTACACATAGGTGCTCTAAAGCACATGTCCTTTCTTCACCTGACATTTATAGACAAGAATTAAGTCTGTCAACAGATGAAACCTTCATAAAAAAGAAAAGCGAGTTCTTTTTCCCCATATTATATAAATTCACTGTGACCTAAACCACTGGCTGTAAAACAGCAAGCTTTAAAGGCAGTTAGGTATTTTATTTAGTCAGAGCTGGTCTCATTTTCATTTAAGTTGACTGATATTGACCTGATCCCAGATCACCTTCCTGACTGAGGTCTTACTGCAGGGTGACAGCCCTTGCCTGGTTTTCCTGTGGAATGCATGCTTTTCCTCCAGAAATGAGGTGCAGAGCAGACTGGCTTCTACAAAGCGTGCAGGACAAGTAAAGCTGCATGGTCACCTCAAACCTAACCAGAAAGCCAACGACCAAAGGCACACAGCACGGGCCAAGTTGCATTTGCAAGATGTACATTTTGGCAGCTTCATCAGATAAACTTGTTTTCAAGTCTTTGTGTCAAATCCACCTCATCTCTTATTCTTGTGTGAAAAGGATGCAATTATCCCTTTTAATGAAAACTGCTATGTATCAGGCTAGACAACAGGGAGCCAAATGGACATGCTGAATCTCAATTACTCCTGATGCATGGCTGAGGCTTCTCAGCAGCCCACAATATACACATGGCTGTGCATGGACAGGTGAGATCCCTCCCCTGGCTTGGCTTCTCCCCTTTTTTCACAGGAGATGGGTTTGAGCCGATGGGTCATGGAACCACTCCCACAAACCACTGAGTGAGTTGCAAAGTCACATTGCATCAACCAGCTCTGAATGGGCTGCAGCCTCTCCCAGTCCATTCAAGGCAACCTCACATGGCTGCCTGTCTGTCTCTGCTCTCCCTTTACCTCCACGAGCCGGAGACACAGACAGAGCCCTCCCTTAGATAAGGTACAGCTCGTTTGCTGCGTAACTTAGTGGGACCAAGGCAGAGTCAAGAAAAACCTAGGACTGCAACAAACAAGAAATCAAAGCAGAACTCAGAATTCTGCTCAATCACTGTGAGTTTAAAGACTCTGTTATTTTTAAATTTACTAATGTAGTCTTTGAGTACAGGACACAGTAATGCCACCTTAAACATTACCTTTAATAGACACAGCCCCTATTGCACTTCTTTTTATTGCACAGATAATGTAGGGACACAAACAGAATATGGGCAGAAAAAGAAGCTTCTATGTTGCTAGGAAACTAATTCAGAAAACATTGACAATACTTACAGGGTAAGGTTGAACAACAGTAAGGAGGATTGATTCTTTGCAGCTTCTATAAAAAGAAAAAGAAAGTTAAATCAAGTAAAGAGTCATACTTTTACTCACTATTGATAACTAGCTTTTATTTTTAATTGAGAAAACTGCAGTAATATGGAAGAATGTTTAATACAATGACATAGCAGAGTAGTACAGAGATTAATAATATGCCAAAATAACAATAAGTATTAAGAAATAAGGTTTTTTTCAATCTAACAAATTGGCCTAACTTTACAGTATATGCTACAAACTTTTTGCTTCATCAGAGAAAACCTGCACGCTGGTTGTCTCGAGCAAGAATGAAATAACCTTTGATTAATTATATTAGTTCACCATCTGTAGTCTATGAATTTCTTTTACCTAATTTACAAATGCAAGTCACTTTTACAACATCTAGCTCTTGTACACTTCAAGACAAATCTCTTTGAAGACAGCAGTGTTTTTTTCAAAACAAAATTGAGGACAAAATTAAGCCCCTATTTCTTTTCTAGCTCACCTTTTTAAATGGGTGGGAAAAGACTAATATTTGGTGAATTCTCCTACTAGAGTTTTTAGATTTTTACAGGATTGCTAAGGAAAGGTTTTTCTTTCAATTTAAACAGTTCTTCATGATGAAACTAGTCAATACAAAACATGAAAAGTTCTAAAAATCCACATGTGATTTACAGGATAAAGAGAAGAAATTATTATGAAACTTGATGTGACCAAGTGGTCTAAAGAAATCATACATATATTTTAACTCTTGGTGGGTAGTTGTTGGTGGTGGATAACTCTGGGAAAGTAAAGCAGAAAAAGAAGGAAGAAAAGACAATCACAGTCGAGATCTCTTGTATTTTGATCAGATTGTTACAGTGGGTGATAAGAAGAAAAGGTCAGTTGCCATTTTGTTGAGATAGAATTAAATGTCTCTCGGTTTTACTACTTCGAAACTCAAATTGTTTGTTTATGTGACTTACTACCTGGCTCAATTGACATGGAATTAATTTTGCATACCTGACCTGTTGAGCAGAACTAACTAAAAAAATCATACAGTATTGGTCTTATATAGGGTCACCTTATAGGCAAAATGACACCTCTGATAAGCAACTTAAAAAGCCAGAAGGCAAAAAAAATGGAGGAGACTGAAGACCTAGTCAGAAAACTGGTCTTGAAAGCCAGTCTATACTTGATGAAGGAAACACTTTACTGAATGCCAACAGGGACAACAAATTCTACTTTTGTCAAAGTCATCAGTCATGTAGGGGCAAAGTCTAATCTAATGTCATGTAACTAAAGAAAAATTAGAGCTTCAATTTTTACTTCTTTTATTAAATATTTGTATCATTACCACATTTTTGGGGAATTTACAAATGCTTGTTAAGAAAGGTCATTTATTTCAAGAATCTCATCATCTCTGTGCTATCCGCATCTATCCGATTATGACTGCTATATTAATTTAGGCAGGTTAGTAGGCAGAAAGGCTCACAGTTGTTAGTTTGGGATAAATTGCAGCCCTGGGATAGCTGTGCCATGACCAACTGATCTTTTCAATTACTTTGAACTCACTACTTTATGTTTCTCATGCTGTGTATGATTACCACCACCACTGCCTCCTGCAGTCCAGCAATGTTAGAGAGTTGTCCTTAAAAATGAAAAATCAGCTTCTCCTGAAAATGTTTTTCACCTCTTCATTATTCTTGGATTAAAATTGTCCAGGCATCAGTCTAGGCAAGATTCATCCTAGATTAGCAAGTGCTTTTTTTTAAACCAAAAGATCAAAAGACATATTTTGTGGACAAGGGTTCTTTGCAGGATAAACACTTGTACTGGAAGGATGCTAGACTCTGCACCATACATTCAACGTTTGAGGCTATAATAAGACCCTTTGGAGTACCTGAACACAATCATGTTACTCATTCAAAAAGTTTGTGTCAAGCACTACATACAAATCCCTCATCATCAGAGTAAACTTTCCCTATAAGCTCATGCAACACACAAAACAGCACAGTTACAAAAGAAGTAAGTATTTTATCTTTGGCTTATTTGATCTGCAGTACTTAGTCATGACTCCATGGCTTGTTTGAAAACTTTCTCAACTAATGATGGCAAAACTCTGCAGGACAGCTCATCTTTTTTACTTCTGGTGTGGCTAGCATATCTCATGGATCTATATGATAAACCTTGCACAGCACTGGACACTGCCATTGTACCACGTATTGTATATGTCACAGGAACGGAGAAACAATGGAATCACTGACGGTGCGATCTCTGCATTTCGTAGCTTAAAGGTACATGGACAAACATGTCCTCATGTGACAGTAGAACACACAGACAGTTAAGCTTACAGAAACAAGGTACATCATCACACTGAAATGTGAGCTGTGTCTTTTAAAAACACCTGAAACACGGTAGCAAAAGCTAAAGAAACCCAACTGCAGTCTTAGTTTCACTCTGAAACATCTTACCTCATTTAAAATGTGACTAAATTAAAAAAAAGCATATATTACATTTATTTTATTTTATTACCTTTCATACTTACTTAACAACTAACTTATTATTTCTGTGCTGTTTTAGAGTCACACAAGACCAAATATCCACAATACCAGCTTAGAAAACAAGCTACTGACTTTTTGAGGGCTCTGCCATCTGACTAGCTAACGCCAACATCACAACAAAATATCTTCATGTTTCTTTCATTTCCTGACATTAGAATCAAAGAGTGATAACAAGGCTAAAATCTGAAAACTCTGATGGGAATTTGTGATTCATCTCTATGTCCTTCTCCGTGTCCTGCATTGTGATTATATTTGTCCGTTCTCACTACTCCTCACAGCCACTTAGGCTGCAACAAGGAGAGAATATAGATAGTTTGAGAATCAAATTATGTCTATTAGAAAGGTTAAAGTTGCATTACTAAGTATCACGCCTCTTGAGTGACATAAGGGATTAACATTCAGCCATAATGCCAGCCTCTGTGAATTTGAGGCTGGAAATCACTGCCTCTCTTCTGCTTCTTGCTAGCTGGAAGAGGAAGGACAAAGGCGGATGAGGGACATGGGGGAATCCCAGTATCTGAGCCAAACAGAATAAGCAGGTCTGTTATTCATATGCATCCTACAACATATAAACATATAAATACAAATACAACATATAAATATAAAAAGTATATATATTATTCTTAAGAAGGAAGAATGAAAAACTGTTGATGCTAATTTTAAAGTTTTAGCAATTTTACATACTAGAGGAATACTTGGTTTCTTTCCTACTGAAGATGAACAAATAAAGAATTAATTAAAGCTATAATAAATAATAGAGTTTTCAAGGAATACACCTCTTTTTCTAACCATAACTTAGCTGTTTCATTCACAATGAACATTAAATTCTGAAGCTCTTGTTTTGAAACACTTTTTCTCTCCTATTTTAAAATAATCAGTTTCAATTTGGGTTTCACTATTGATGAAAAAAGTCTGAATTCCAAAATTGTGGAGTTTGATGTCAGGACCTGCAGTATGTTTACACTATGTTTTTGAAGTAAGGAAAAGCTAACTACAAAATGGAACAGGTTACCTCAAATGACCTATTCAAAGCTAAGGAAAGTGGAAATTATCTTCAAATTCTAGCTAGAAATTCTAGGCTAGAGAAAAATCATTCAATGGTTGGATGTCTTTCAATATTATGAATATTAACACAGTATTAATGAGCAAAGTGTTTGCAAAGTCGCTCTATTGTAGTACATTTTTAATTATTTCATAGAATGAATCACAGAATCAGCAAAAGGTTTGGCTTGGAAGGGACCTTAAAATAATTTAGTTCCAACTAGGGATCATTTTTATTTGAGCTGTATATACATTTTTACATAAAGCCGGTTTTACAGTACTTATATTCACCCAAGGATGCTACAAATTTCACTTCCCCAGGCTTTTATCATGAGCAAGAGTTCCTGCTGAAGAGTTTTCCCAGAGATACAGGTAGATTTATTTCCAGGGATGGAGACATCTTCTGGAAGGACCTTGGTGGGACAGAGTAGGCCCAATTTAAGGCAGTTTTTCATTCTCAGTTGTTATTACACAGCGTCCTGTGTGAGGTCCTGTGATGATGCCAACCTACCTGAGTTGACCTGGGAAACCTTGATAAACTATCAAACAAACTCAGTACTCATGGACACCCATGAAACAATGAGGAGGGATCCCGGGAGAAAGGCTTTAAGAGGGGTGTGCCTCCCCCAGGCTGTTTTTGTCACAGGAGAAGCAGCACTGTGCAAACAGGAACACCCAAGCTAAAAGCCCTCTGCACCAGACAATCCCCCAGCAAGAGCCATGGCATGTTGGGCTCTTCCCTTTCCATTTCCAAAGCTAACCCTGCAGAACACAAACTACAGTCAATAGTTCCATTACTCTAATTGACAAGTACAACAGATTACACCAAGATGGAAGCCATGCTACTGTGGGCAGATCCCTTTTGGTCTTTTAATTACATCTACCCACAGATAATTGCTGTTTTAGCAGCAGATGAAGCATCAGACCTCTCCAAGCATAGGAAGATATTTTCCAGAAATTTCTTTAGGGGAACACAGAAAATTACACTTTCTCTGGAAGTTGCCAATATCTGGTAAAAACAACTGCTGGAATCGTGGTAATGGGATTTCAGTCTCTGCCTGTTCAGCTGACCTCTGGGAACTCTCTTAGAAGATCCTGTACACAGTGAGAGATGGGCACTCCTGCCATCACGCCAGGCAGGCAAGGCAGTGTACACCACACATGGCATTACATCCCCAACTCTATCTCAGGAGACAGCTGCAGAAATGCAGCAGGCAAGAAGGATAGCAGGAGGCTCAAGGTAAATCACCACAGAGGTGAGGTCTGGGGTCCCAATTTAGGGAGGACAGTTAACACTGCATGAAATATAATGAAATATAGTTAGAGAAGATGGGGATATGAGGCTGAGGTGCCAAGCCTTGTGTTCAGACACATGAACAACTTAAAAGGTAAGCATCAGCTTGGATACTGTTTTCTGGAGATGATGGAGCACAGAACACAAAGATCATAGTGTTCAGGTCTTACTTTTGAAGATCAGGATCGTGCATTGTAATCCCTGGTATCAGAAGGCAGAAACATCACAATCACATTTGGAAAGCTGTGGCTGCCCTGTCTACTGATGTTAATGACATTACATGTCCTCAGCTTCACTGTCAATGCAGTGAAATACTCTTGACATCCGAGAAACTTCAACTTGTGAACTCCTGAACAGTTTAATTTGCATAGCCTGCTGCTTCACAAAGTCATCAAAATTTAAGTCTGCCATCAAATATGTGAGGGTTTGCAACAGCAGAAGCAATCTGCACAAGAACTTGGGAATTTTGCAAGAATCCTGATTGAATGTCAGAGCCCTAAAAACTTGTGCAAGTAATGGATGCTTGAAACAACCACTGCTCCATAAAGTATAAAACACATAAGGATTGGATTATTACAAAACTGCAGGACCAAACAGCAGCAGAAACACAGCTGAGTGAAAAGATGCTCTGATTCAAACATAAATAACTTCAATAATAGCATATTGAAAATTACTGTCAAAGCAAATTGTGCTTTGTATAAATGTTCTTTATTTTAAAGGCCTGGCATGGTGTGAAAGTCAATCTTTAAAATTTTCACAGTCTGCTGCTGGCACTAATTGGAACCCTTGTTGGCAATCTCTGTAATGGGTCAAGGAGTCAATGTGTCTGAAGACTGAATTACATTCGCTTCCTGCGACAGAAGTGGTCCCCTCAGATCAGGGCTGTGGCACACTGGTGGGCTTTCATACAGCAGATGCCATCTCCAATACCTCTGCAATAAAGGCTTTGAGAATAAGAAAGCCTCCTCTTCCTTAAGGCTGTTCATCTGTCAAGCTTTCACATGTACAAAATTCACACAATTTCCTTCTGTATTAGCACCGTGGCAAGGTGAGCCCTATAAAGTTGTTCTTGAATTTCAGTGCTATATGACAACTATAATTTACCTCTTGTCAAAATATACCCTCCTCTCACAAATACTCAAATTTTCCAGTTGCTCATATTTTCAACCTTAAGGCTGTTAACACTTTGTAACTAGTTACCAAAATGTTGGTCAAACAGTAAATACCTGTGTATGCTGTAGAAGAGTGCTTTGGCAAGGCTGCTTGAATACCAACAGCAGCATTACACTATGTTGGAACCCAGAATGCAGAGAATATTTCTCTGCATGTTTTAAAGGATCCAAACCCTCTGACAAATACTACTTTTAACCTTTGTCCATGGAAAGGGCTTCCTATGCTTTGGGATGAAACAGAATTTTCAGGAATGTAAATTAGATAGTAGCATAATATGTAATTTATCACAAGGTGAGAAATTTAGATTTTTGGGTTTGTTAGTATGGTAAATAGATGAAGACAAGATGGAGGATGCTTGTTATTTTTAGGCTTCTTTCTCCTTCTTCATCTACTCCATATTCTGCAATGTTGGGGACACAGGGTGATTGGCCAGAATTTGCCGCAGTGTAGTGTTACGTGAATAGAAATTTAGTTAGTTAGTGGTAGAACAGTAGAAATAATGTACGTTCTTGGTGATAATTGGGTGAATTATCTTTAAGAGAACCTTGATTCTGTGTGTTCAAGGCTTTTTGGTGTCTTTTCTCCCTCACGCTAGGCTATTGTAAAGCCTGGTGTGCAGAAATTGCTGATAAGAAAAGAATAAACAACCTGGAGAATGAGAACAACCAAGAGTCCCGTTTGCCTTTTTACTTACCAAGAAATAGAGAAAAAAGCCTCCTCTATCAGGGGAGAGTCATGTGGGAGTGGCAGAACTCCAACACACTGCTGTCTAACTCCTGAGCAAACTGGCTCCTTACTACATTGGCCTTCAATTAATTCTTGAGTTCACCTCTAAGTATTGGTGATATGCAAGAAAACTTAACATTGACTGAGGAACCTTCCTTAGCTACTTACACAGATTTATGATGGCCTCCTTCAACCTCTGAAAGCACTTGGGGTTAAATTTCAAGACAGAACCGAGAATGTATTAGGAGTTACTACACTGGAGTTCCCTGATCCAACAGAAGCAGTATTTGCTTATTTTGGTCAGTGTATCAAAAAACAACCAAGAGCCAGATGAAGATGTGTATCCAATGGACTAAGACTGTTACCAAGTCCAACTGTTGGCATACCACTGCCAACACCATCACCATATCAATTAATTCATGCTGCATGAAGATACCATACAGCCAAGGAGAAAAATGTAGTGCTTATTCCCCTATTAATTAATTGTTCAGCTGTCCTCTTCTAATTAGACTTTCTACACATTAGTTTTAAAGGATCAAAGGCAGACAAAATGAGATAATATTGGTCTCTCAGGTCGCTCATCCAGGCCAACGTTCCAGTGCTAGTTTTTCTATCATTAACTGCCAAAGTCTCAAAAGCTCTGAGGAAACGTTAATTTTCAAAGTGTAATGAAGAAAATGAATATGAGGCAGCCTCAAGATGTCTATTGATGACGTATCTTGAGAAATAGTTCTATGGAGCTTTAATACAATACTAGCAAAGTAAAATATTTACAGAAGAGATTGCTATCACCATGGAAAGGTCAGTTGTATTCTCCTGAAAATTTCTCATCTTTATATGTCAGACTCTGCTGTTTCCATCAGACTGCAATTACTTTTAAATGGCATTTCAGTGAGCATTTTGTGCAAGCCCTTTCAGACAGTTTCTAAGTGAGCTAAGTGCAATTCTGCTCTCCCATTCAGCAGCTGTCCATGCACGGATCCAGCAGACACACAACACCTGCCCACTGCTCACAATGCTCAGGGACCTTAAACCCATGCAGTCAATTTGGGTTCACACATCCTTTGCACTGGCATTCTTATTGAGGATGTCCAGGAACTGGGGCTGTAACAAAACACCAAAGCTGCAGAACAAAAGGCACAACATGGTAAATTCTAACCATTCCAAAAAATCCAACCCGATGCTGATATGACAGACTATGCTTTGAAACAGTGGCGTGAACCATTTCTCTGAGGCAGCCCCCAGAGACCTAGCAATGGTTATGGAATACATTCCAATTACATCATCATTTCTTATATTCAGCCTTCAAAAATGGAGCCATCAGGATTTTGCTATAGTAGCACACATGTTAATCTAAAGTTTAATTTAAAAAATGCTAAATGTAATAACAACATCCTTCTCTTGTCGAAAATAACTTCTAATTTTTGTAAGTATATATGGATGGTCAAACTGAGTTCAGAGTTCACTTACTTGGGGGAGAGAAAGAAAAGAAATACAACATCTCAAGTATGTCTCTGTATGTAATCTAATATGAATTAAGGAAACTTTCTTATGCTCTCCGGAATTTCCAGCACTTATTTAGACACCTTGATGCAGTCACATAGTCTCCTGAATTTTTATTTCAATTTTATTTCAATAGTGGAAACAAATAAAATAATGAAGGTTAAAGCTGAAGGGTATTATGAGACAACTTTTCAAACCCTGGAATTGGTGTTATTCCATTCACTTATCTCAGTGTAACACAGAGATTAAGAATATGATCTAGCAACTGAAAATGATGTTTCAGGGAGTAAACATAATTCTGACATTCACATAATGAAGCCTTGTTAGTTTCCTCTTCTTTGTTTCAAAAAGATGCTATGTAAATTTTCGTTTAGAAAATAAATTCTGTCTTCTGATAGTTTTAATGTCCATTTTTGCTGACACTATGTTAGAAGGCAACAATCATCACTTTACTCAATAATTTTTTACTCTAGTCTGGATGCAGCAGGCATCTCGTGCCCTATGAGAAGAGAAAGTTTTGAGTTAATTTCTGCTGGGCTACTTCTCTTCATATTAAGTAGTAGAGCATCTTTAACTAAGTCCAGAAGCCAACAAAAACTTACTGGCACAGCTAATGGCTATTTTTGCAGAAATGTAACTCTGTGCCCAGGTTAAAACTACACTGATAATTGAATAAGCAATATGCAGTTCTGCTGTCACAAACCATCAGTCCAAAGCTGGACTGGAGAGTGGCTGCTTATGGATTTGAAGGAAAATCCCCTTGCTGGGATAGTCATAGCATCTTCTGGAACAGGAAAAGTAACATTGCTGTCTTCCACAATGAACCCTTCTAGCAAAACTCGTTTGTCTGCCTGCTCTTGACAAAACCTAGGCAATTAATATACTGATACTAATATGATGCAAATATTGCTTCATTAGCACTTACATTCTCCCAACAGTTTCTCCCCTACACTGATTTTTGGACGTAGCTAGACAGACTTTGGACAGAAAAGATCTACCATATACGCTGAAGCAGAATTTTGTATAATTTTGTATAGTACACTCTAGATACTATGGCAGTTAAGAGATCGATTAAAACAATTATTCAATAAAATCCATTATCTAATGCCAAACACCTTGAATAAATTAATTACAGCAATGAATTAAAATAAACACCAGTATAATTTGTTGTTTGTTGCTGAGAAACAAGGAAATCACATACTCTAGAATTATACTTCAAATTGGAAATAAGAAACTAAAAGAAAAGATAGTTGAAGGTGTCAGAAGCTTTAGAGGAGCAGTGCCAGTACCTGTACAATTGCAGAAGAGATTTATGGGAGTTACATGTTAAAGAGGACGAAAGAGCACTAAAGATGAGAAAATCTCACAGATATTTTTACTATGTGACAAATTAACTATAATCTTTTATGATCAGAGCTTCATTTTCATTTGTACTGAAGCATTAGAAGCCATTACAGCTGCTATTCATAATCTATACGGCACTGGCATTTTCATTTTCACATTTGGGCATTGTGTATGTAGTAATGAAAGGTCAGGCATTCACACACATCCTTCATTCCTGCAGCTATTAAATTTTTTCTTTCTCTTAATGCTTTTCAAAAAGCAGAACATGAGATAAATTTTGCTGATTAAATGTTAAATGCTTTAAGATCATCTTGTTTTAGAGAGTTATCTGAGTTTTTATTAATAATGCATAACATTCACTTAGGGCTATTTTGTGTCGGAAGTCCTTCACAGCATTATCTCAGCTCAGAGTAATTCAGCCAATAAAGAAAAAGAAATTAAGAAGAGGGAGATGCAATTGGAAATGAGATCTGAAGAACACTGTCTGAAGAACACTGCATTTTCAATCACTATATTATATACTGTTCTCAGTTCAATATTATTTGCTTTATCATTGTTAAAAACCCCACAATCATTCATCAAAGAGTGATGGTATTTTTCTTTCAGATGTCTGAATGCTATCACTTATGCTTTTCAGTCTTATCTGCTTTTTTTGGGACCAAACTATCTGACCCAATCTAAGAGCATCTCAATCCTTTGCTATGGAACACAATGCTAGAATAATGTTTTAAATAATTACAGATTGCTGGAAATGTTTTAAAAAGTAAATGTTCGAACAAACCAAGTTTAATTCGATTACTCATTAAGAAAAGATTCAGCAATGTCTTGAGCATTGTGGGCTTTATTATCAGTATCACTGTAATTATCATTATATCTGCAAGGTTAGATAATTGATGGATACTGAGCTGCAGAGACTAATGCAGAATGATTTTTGCTTACTGCATGTGGAATAGAAAATTGATTGGTCAGATGCCAAAGACATATCCATGTGCCACTGGAACAGCAGAAGTGAGGGCAAACGTGATT
Source organism: Polioptila caerulea (assembly GCA_013397295.1). Taxonomy (NCBI): domain Eukaryota; kingdom Metazoa; phylum Chordata; class Aves; order Passeriformes; family Certhiidae; genus Polioptila; species Polioptila caerulea. The sequence continues at coordinate 11,157 of VYXF01006682.1, read as the reverse complement.
TTATAATAATTTGAATGAGAAGGCAAAGGGGCTACTCTTCTCAAGCTACCATGCACACAGCACAGGAATTCAGACAGCAGCCCCAAAGTGCAAACTCTTTGGTTATATTTACATCCTCACACATTATTTAATTTATTTGAGAAGTAGACTGACAGGAGAAGAAATTGAGACAGAACTTCTGCTAGAAAATTAAACACTTATTCATGTTGAATTGCATTTGTTAATAAAAAGTCCTACCATGAATATATATCATATATCTGGAATGTTTCAAATTCAAAGGTTCATCCCCTTTTTTAAAAAATTATTTGAAGGAAAAATTTATTTACTGTGCTAAAATCAGTAAGATTTGACTTTAAAAATCTGTTCTCTTTAAAGCTCTGTCTAATCTTTCAAAAATGTATTATTAATTGTCATTTAATAAATCTTAATACTTATGCTGGTTAACCTTAAAATGCATTTATGCTGCTATACCCATTATTTTTTCCCTTTTTCTGTATCACTAGAACAATACGTAATTTTTTTACATTTTTCTTGGGACAAAGAATTACTGGTATAAGTCTCTCTGAAAAGTTACAAAGCAAATGTATGCTGCTCATAAACATGGTCCTTAAGATAAAACTTAAATTATACTTAAGCAGAAATTCTTCCCTGACAAATGCAAATATATTGTAAATTATAAAGGGGGAACGAATGTTTGAAAAGGGAGAAGAAAATTGCCCTGCAGACTCAAATCAAGCATAAAATGCTGAATGGTTGCATTCTTCTATCCACACAGAAAATGAAGACATAATTGCAGTGCAGTCGGACACAGGGATGTGAGCTCTAGCCTAGATGGGTAACACCAGCAGTAAGAACACGATGCCAGTCTCCTCAGAAGCAGCTCTAGGAGCGCCCACGCTCGCCGAGCCCAGCCGACGTTTCGGTCCCCGCCGCCGGCAGACCCGAGTTCGCTCGGGGACGCGATTCCCGCAGGTGCCGGCCGGCCCCAGCCCACCGCCTGCGCTGATGAACCAGCTTAGCCCTGTCCTCTCCCGCTCCTCAGGAGCTGCGGGGAACAGTCAGGAGTGAAGGGAAGGACAGGAAAAGAACCCTCTGCTCTTCAGGAAAACAGCAAGGGGGAGGAGGGAAGCTGTTCACGGGGGAAGTGAATACATAACCCACCAGAGAGCTGCAGCCAGAAGGTGGTGGGAGGGGAGATGTGCAGGGGAAAAAGAAGCAGGGACTGACTCGGTGGGACTTGCTAAATTGATTTCATAGGTATTTCGTACAGAATTTATTTGGTGTACTCGTATTTGCTCAGTGTGGCTGGCAGGGCGCTGCTTCTGCAGGAGTCCCTGGCACAGCCCCGGCCGGCAGCGCCACGGCCCTTGCTCCCGCCAGCGCTGCTCTGCCAAAGCAAGCGATTCTTTGACCCGAGACAGGGACGTGAGTCGTGTCATGCAAACGCTCTCTAAGCACAAGGCGCGGTGGCGAAGGGCGAGGGCACATCGGAACCAGCCGGCCAAGAGGCTCCCCCGGGCGCAGCCGGCACCGCCAGCGCGGGCAGCCCGGGCGGGGAGCACGCTGACACTCACCGGGGGCTGCAAGGGAGCCGAGGGCACAGGGGGCAACCGAGGGGCTCTGTTGGTCCAGCCAGCACGACCAGCCACCCCCCGCACCCATCCAAACAGGAGATTCACTTCGAGCTGTCTCAGGGCAGGAGGTACCACAGCTCAAAGCCCTTCTCCAGACGCTTTCTGAAATCAGGGGGACCAGCTGCAAATAGCTTCCCCCATCCTCAGCGTGGCTACAGGCAGCTAGTTTGGGCTAAAGGCCTGGTTTTAAACAGCTGGAGCTCACAGAGGTGAATTTTCAATCAAGTGTGAGAGAAGTTTTATTGTTCAGAAATTACCCGTGCCTGTCAAACACACAAACAGAGCAGGCTCCGTGGGCTGCACACACGGTTTTAGGCACCTTGACTCAGCTGCCTGGGCTTTGAATACTGCAGGGCTTTCTCTTGTAGTCTAAGCCAATTCATGGTACACTGTATAAAAATGTATTCTGTATTAGCCATGTAAACAACTTCACCAAGTTTGAGAAGTCTGCAATTTGAAGGTGTCCTTCCTACAGAATAACTCCTATTAAGAACAATCTTTGGGATCTGCAGACTTCTTCCCTTGGATGAACATCTCCTCTTGAACAGCTTGCACTTCTGTTTCAGCCACAGTATGTTGAGGACTTTAATTGAAAGCTAGTTCCTGAACTTTAGGCATCACAAATATCCCTCACTTCAGCTGCAATCATGAGATAAGCACAAAAAAAAAGCGTTTCAAAAATCTGCTTCACTTGTACACACTGACAACAATCTATCTATGCAAGAATAAATTCCTTATTCCAAGGACGTGCATTAAAATTCAGTTCTCAAAGGGGACATAGCAGTGGATTTAGCATGCAAGGATATATGTTCTTTAAGGGCTATATGTCAAACCTCAAGATTAAAAATAGACTTGTCAAAATTGAATCTGACAGAAATCTCTGTATCTCTATGTTCCAATGGACATAATATTCTTCATTATGTAGTGACAAAGTGATTTTTTTTAGTCTAATTAGACTGCAAATGTGATTTTAAAAAAGAAAATTAAATCATTATTTTAAAATTGCATTTACTGCTAATGCAAAGTGCCAGATTATGAGTATTGTTTTGTCGCCCTGATTCTTTCAAGTTTTGTAGTGGACTTTCTAACTCAATGTTTAGTAGTTCTTAGTTCACTTTTTCATGAATTGATGTTATTATTAGAAGCTTGTTTATGCTAAGACAAGGTCGCTGGAAATTCCTTCTCTTGGGAGTGGAAAGTGACTGATTGACATTTGTCTTGACCAGTGTGATGGGAGAGGTGTCCAGCTTCTCCTCCAATCCCTGGTCCTTGTGAAAATACTATATATATGGAGTTAGATATTTGAATAAAGTTCTTTCAGCCTTCTCTTGAGAACGTGTGTCGTGTGTGATTGATGGTGACCCACAGCGACATTGTTTGGCAGATTCTTTACAAATCAGTAGTTTTTTGCATACATGGAAGTGAGGAGAACAGTTAGGAGTCCATCCTCAAGCATAATTTTGGCCCTTAAGTCAGCAAAAAGAGGATGAGAGCAAGAGTAAGATCTAAACAGAGAGGTCCCACGACAGTGATGATGCGTTTTGATCACCTGCAGCCCTAATTAGACACCAAACTGCCCACATGCATGTGACTAATTCCTTATGTCACTTATGGCAAGAGAAGAATAAAAATAATGAAAAATAATTCAAACTTACTAATCTGTGATCCTACGGAAAATAATCCAACTACTAAAAATCTTTTAAACCTTTTTAAATTTTTTTTTTTGCTTATTTGTTTTGTTTTTTTTTTTTTTTTTTTTCAATATACTTTTAATTCCCTAATTCTGTCTATCCTAACTAAAAGATAACCTCAGGGCAAAAGCTCTTAATCTACAAAGGACCAACAGCCACAAAAGCATATAATGAAAAGAGGCAGGGAAGAGAAGTTTGCTTATAGAATCAGATTCTCAAAGCTAAATCATTAAAACAAAAAGTGGAGGAGGGAGATCAGAGAGCTTTGAGAGGATTTATTTTGTTTAGTTTCCTCCCCCTTCCCTCTCCGTAGCTACAGCTTCCCAAGAATTGTTCGAAGTTCCTACCTTCCCAATGGCTCTTCTAAAGATCTGAACTCCAAATGAAAGTTTCAGGAAGGTCACCTGTGAAAAGGATCTTTGCTTTTCAAAATCCGTAAATTCACCATTTGAATTACAATTCCTTGTGCCTTACTATTCACATTTTTAAAGGCAATTATAAACAATCCACTCTCCTAGTTCTTTGATTCATCCATTCATTGAGATCAAATAATTAACTTTTGCTTTGCTGTTCCACATGCTGCTGCTGCCAGTATCATTAACCTATTCGGTCAGCCTGACACGCCTCGCTCTGGAACAGGTGGTGGTGACTTTGTACTTTGTACTTTCCTCACAGTGCTGCTGCTGCCAACCTGCCTCCTCACAGAATCACAGATTCACAGAATCACAGAATCACTAGATTGGAAGAGACCTCCAAGACCATCGAGTCCAACCCATGCCCTAACACCTCAACTAGACCACGGCACCAAGTGCCACATCCAGTCTTTTTTAAAATACATCCAAGGATGGTGACTCCACCATCTCCCTGGGCAGAACATTCCAGTACTTTATCACTCTTTCCATGAAAAACTTCTTCCTAATATCCAATCTCTATTTTCTTTGGTGCAACTTGAGACTGTGACCTCTTGTTCTGTTGGTTGCTGCCTGGTGAGAGACTAACCCCCACCTGAATACAGCCACCTTTCAGGGAGTTGTAGAGAGTGACAAGGTCACCCCTGAGTCTCCTTTTCTCCAGGCTAAACAACTCCAGCTCCCTCAGTCATTCCTCGTAGGGCTTGTGTCCCAAGCCCCTCACCAGCCTCGTTGCCCTCCTCTGCCTTCCATGAGCACTGCATGAACAGACCACTTTCTGTTCTGCCCATGGGCAAAATATTCCAGGTATCCCAAAGGCTCTGTGTTTTGCAATGACTTGCACTACAAAGTGATTGCTTACTCAAAGCAAGCCACTGGAGATGCTTCTGGATGCCTACAGCTGTGTGACTCCAACCTTAGACCTGCCACTCCTTTTATCTCACTCCCAAAGGGCTGGCTCTTGGAGAGGCAGTGAAAGCACTGTCAGCCTCCCTCAGCTGCCTCCCTGAGCTCTCTTCAGGGAGCACAGGCAGAAGAAATTACTCCTCTCCAAGCTGCAATCTTTTCTTCCTGTGTCCTAGGCTGTGAAATACTCGAGCTGCTTCAGATGCCATTTACTGCCTGTCTACCTACCCATTATTAAGAAGTAATTTGGAAAATTATACTACTCTGGAAAAGTAAGAGTCCTTTCCCTTTGCAGAATAAGGGTGAGATCCACATACAGTCATACTTGTTCCAAGGGAAATGGAAAGACAGCAATCACTCTATAGTTTCCACTTGACAAATCCATATTATATATACTCATTAAGGAGGTCTTTGATTATGTGTGCAGCCAATGATGATTGAAGGGAAGAACCTACAGAACCTCTAGGTTCTTATTGTTCTGCTTTTTATGGAAAGAGCAGTAAAAATAAAGGGAGGAAAGAAAAGTGCTTATGCTTTTTCTAATTAAAAGGGTTGTAGAAATGGATCTTCTCCAAGAAAGAATATTCTGTACACAAGTCGTTGTGTGGTCTCTCTGACCTGTCTCTGAAATAACTAGAGCCAGGTCTATCAAATACAACACATAGCAATAAAGGACTTCAGATCTGTTTTGGCTTGGTGGTTCCTAAATGGTTGTTTTCCCCTACCAAGTGATTAAGTTCTTCATAAAAGCTTGTGATAATGCTCACATTCAGAGGTTACCCTCTTATACACGCAATATTGTAAAGTTCTCTTTTCTTCAGCAATCAACACCAATGTATTTGTTATATGGAATGTAGCTGTAAGTTCTGTATAAAATGGACTTTCTCTGAACAAAATGCTTAGTTCAGGAAAGAAAATGAGTTCACTGCAAACCACATTACAATATGTGCTGTAAAGAAGGGTGTTATCAATTAACCACATATTTTGTTTTACTTATTGAAGTTTTCATTTAATAGGTCAGAATTTGAAACAGGGAGGCATTTCTGATTCGGCCTGCTTTGTATTTTCATCTCTAACACTGTACTGACATCTGGAAAATTCAATCAACTGATTTAAGGAAAGTAAAAGCAGAAACATGAAAGCAATGAAATTTGACTTCAAAAACCTTCCCATTATTACAGAGAAGATGGTAGTGATAATGCAGATAAAGGTAGTTATTACAATCCATCAGATAAATGGTCAAACTGCACATAGCACTTGTGAGGAAGAGGATGAAGACAGAACTGGGAGGGATGTGGCAAAGCCACAATCACCCTTTTCTCCCCCTCTAAGCTCATTTCACAGTAAAACAGCCTCAGGGAAAAGAAGATGCACTGATTTCTATCAGAAACTTTATCTCAGTGCTGCCAAACTCATGCATTAAATAATGGTGTATCAAAGCCTACTGTGACTTCAAAGCCATGACGCCAGTTATGAAAAACTTCTATCTTCTGTTCTTGCATTCTTAGTTTTTCTGAGCTCATTATTTTATGCTTACTGCAGTCAAGAGGACTGTGCTCTTCCACTGAAACAACACTGGGACTTTTGTACTTTCACCTGAATACCATAACTCATAACAGTACCTAACAGTTTAATTTGGACTCATAAAAGAAACAGAGAAAGGATTTCAAAATGTCTGCCTTTTTTCCAGCTCCTACATAAAAAAATCCACTCTTTTTTTCCTGTTGTAGCTAGCAAGTGATGTTGAAGGGTGTTATTGCAAACTATGATAGCTCTCTTCTGCAGCCCATGAGCTCTTCACCCTGCCCCGGAGATGCTGCTGAGAAATCACTTCAAACATAAAGTGATGCAATGACAAAATGGTAGGAAAGTCAGTACACAGACCATTGTACTGAGGCACAGAAAAAACCTAAACATTTCAAACCTCTCTATGTTTTCATTTACGTACTGGAGAATGAGCAGAGTCAAGGGCAGCCCTGCTGAGAAGAAGAGGCTGGGCATGACCTGGCCATGTGGACTTGTAGCCCAGAAAGCCAAACATATCCTGGGCTGCATCAAAAGTAGTGTGGCCAGAAGGATGAGGGAGGGGATTCTACCCCTCTGCTCTCATGGAGACCTGCATCTAGTTCTGGGATCCCAAGCACAGAAAGGACATCAACCTGTTAGAGCAAGTCCAGAAGAGGCCATGAAGATGATTGAAGGGATGGAGCCCTTCTCCTGTGGGGAAAGGCTGAGAGAATTTGGATTGTTCAGCCTAGAAAAGAGAAGGCTTTGGGATGACCTAATTACAGACCTGAAGGGAGCCTACAAGAAAGATGGAGAGAGGCATGTAGCAACAGGAAAAGGAGCAGTGGCTTCAAACTGAAAGAGACTAGGTTTAGATATTAGGAAGAAATTCTTTACTCTGAGGATAGAGCAGGTTGCACAGGAAAGCTGTAGATATCCCCTCCCTGGAAGTGCTCAAGGCCAGGTTGGATGGAGCTCTGAGCAATCTTGTTTAGTAGAAAAATGTGCCTGTCCATGACAGGGGGGTTGGAACTGGATGACCTTTGAGGTCCCTTCCAACCCAGGCCATTCTATGATTCTATGATTTATTTACAACTGTTATTTGTTGTCATTTCTACTGTCCTAAAATGTCATTCTCTAAAAATTCTTCAAGTGACTCTCTCCTCTACGCATTTGTATTGCAACATTTAGCATTACCTTAAGAATGGGTGTGGTCTACCTGAAATATCTAATTTCCATGTTGTGTTTTCTGGAAAAAAACAGGGCCTTACTAGGCACAGTTTCAGAGAAGGGAGGGTGATGGGAAAGTGAAAGGAGAGAATTAGAAGGAGTGATGGCAGAGGGACCTGCAGAGGCTGGCATGGGTTGTCACTTGGAATGGCATGTCACAAAGCCACCCCTTGAACAACTCTAGATCAAATAGGGAAATATTTTATAAAAGCATGTTATCCCACATTTTTCCAGCTCTATCTTAAAATTAGGAGGCTACAAGCAATCCATGGGGTTATAATTAAACAGTCTGATCCAAACCCCTCTGAAATCCACCAAAAGACTACCATCATCTTCAGCAGGCTTTGGATCAGAGTCATGTTGCTGGAGGATGAACATTGCTCCATAGCTCCATCCCAGGAAAATTACACACAAAAGCATGACAGGCAGCAAACCAACATCTTTCCTGCCACTTTTAAAACACCTTTGTAAAATTTTCCCTTAACAAAGCCTTAAGCAAGTAGGGACTTCTTACCAGCAATCAAAATATAAGTATTTCTAGAAGCAGGCATTATGTATTTTAGGATGTATATTTAGGGACACATCATTTATAGGTTCAACAGACAAAATATTTGTCATGTTTAGAGCTGTCCCCAAACAAAAAGCCCAGGCATTATTCTCTTTGCCTGCAAAAACAAATCTACCATGTATCTTTGATAAACAAAAAATAGTTAATTTTCAAAGCTGAAGAACTGCTTTATTTGCACTTGCCAGTTTAACACTCGGGAGTTTTAACAGATCTGGCATTGGCAGGATAGGGTGAAACAACACTCTCACTATCTCTGTATTATGCTCAATAATTGTAAAATGCTGGGGTTTATCACTCCATTTACAATAATAAGAGTATTGCTAAACAATTATCTTAACAAATGCATTTCTGATGGAAGAGCCACTGATGTTTGTCTTTATAAATTAAGCTACTGATAAAAGTCCATGTTTGTAATGGTATTGTCTTCTTTGAAATAACAAAATAGTCTATTAGTGGTGCACTACTGGGAAATTCACGGTGTCCTGCCTCATGTATTAGATATCTAAATGAACAGCCTTGATAATAGCATTTTTTTCCTCCTCATTGTTAATGACATACATACAAAAGTACTATAATGATTCTAAAGCAGCAGCTGAAAGAAAAACTCCCATGAAGATATTGGTAATCTGTCCTGAGAGTACTGTGAAGACAGAAGACAAATAAAAATCCAAATATTATTTTCTTGAAACAGTTTAACTGTTCAAAAACATCTATCAAATACAAGCACATATTAGAATATTTTCCTAAAGTTTAGTATTTCATCAACAGACTATAATTTCTGTGGAATATATTGAAGGGTAGGATATGAAAATATTTTTAAAATGTACAGTACAGTAGCTATTCAAAGAAGTTACTGCACATTGCCCTTTGATAAAACGTCATCTTTCTAATCAATGGATTAGGAGTAAGAAACCCCATTGTAAACAATCTGTTGCTTAAATAAAAAATAAGTTTGGATCAGTAAATCTTATCAGATTAAGGCAGTCATGCCATAATCTTGACCACAGTACAACCAAACCAAATTATTACCTCTTCCTACTGTTTCTGACATTCAGAATTATAATTGCCAGAACAATATTTCGGTGAAGAAAAACAGAAATAGTACTGAAATACGCTGTTAGAACTGTGTATGTTCAGCAAGTATTTGTACCAGAAAAGTAACTCTGTATCATCCTGTATTTGACTTCCACTGAAAAACCAGGACATGAACCCCCGTGAAATAACACACACCTCAAAAAACCAAAAACCAAACAAAATACCAATCAAATAAAAGAAAGAAAGGGGAAAATAATTTTTTGAAAAAAGTCTTGTCCTGCATAGCATCAGCATCTGGTGAGGCTGCAAGCCAGAAGAAATCCAGCTGTGGACAAGCCTTTGAAAGGCTCTGTGCAGCACTAAGTGCAGGTAGACAGAACACAGGCACGGGTGACAGCGAACAAGAGCCCAAGAGCAGAAATTTACTGCTGTACGAAAGAGCTACTCATTTTTCCTCCTTCCTGGAAAACTCACATCTTCCCTGGGCTGATAGTCCCAAAGGAGTAAGCACAGCTTCTTCAACTCCTCAAAGTCCAGACTCAGGTATGAGATGGATCTGTGTGTGCATCAGAGTAGTAAGATTGCTCTGAGACCAACACACAACTTATATCTGACTTCACCCAAACACAGACTTCCCAGCTAAGCATTGTTGGTAGATGTTTTGTGAAGGCCTTATGTTATGCTTGAGCTAGAGCACATCTTTCCAAACAGATACAAGTTTATAATTTAAAGACTTGAAATGATGAGGAATGACCACAGCTCGCTCTGTCTCTTATCTCTCACAGTGTTATTAGCTGCGGTTTCTTAGGACTAGATGACTTTTTTACCAAGCTGAAAAGATACCTGCTATCCCAGTTTGTCCTTGCTCAGATAACCCTGTCTTGATCTGCCCTGCAGCAACCTAACTAGGCTGAGTTTCTTATGAATCTCATAAAAAAAGGAAACTTGTGGTTAATTTTTGCTGCTCTTCCCAAACTACATCCCATTACCAGGACGCTTTCAGGAATGGACAGCACTGCAGACGTTCTATGGTTATATATAAAATTTATATTGCCTCCCTACTCCCACTTGATATTATCCTTTTTATATTCATTTTATATTCATTCTATTAGCTACAATGTACTGCTCTGAAAGGTCAGATTCAATGAATTATTTAATGCCACGGCAAGCTGAGGCATCAACTGCTGCATCTTAACAGTCTCCCGTGGTTTCACCCCAGGCTGAGCTTCGTTATGTGGGCCAAGGGGATCTAGAGAGGAATGGTCTCGATACCACCTTCAATCCACATCCTGAGCAACAGGCAGAGTCACCCTGCACTTCACCTTGGCCAGCCTTCTTCTGAAACAAAGTTTTTACTACCAGAGGCCATATTCAACACACTGCACTGGGAAACAGCACCTCCCTTGTAATGCCAGCACATGACTTTAAAAGCTCCTTTCCTTACATTTCTAAACTTCTGGAATTTCACTAGCTATTGCCATATGACAGTGGTTCCATCAGCTAGAGGTATAAAGACCCAGGTCCAGAGAAAGCCACAAAAATGATCAGAGTGCTGGAGCACTCTGCTATGAAGACAGAGAAAATTGGGATTGTTCAGCCTGGAAAAGAGGTGCTGGGTAGACCCTATAGCACCTTCCAGTGCATTAAAGAAGCCCTCTAAGAAAAATGGGAACCAGCTTTTTAGCTGGGCCTGCTGCAGTGGGACAAGTTTTCAAACTAAGACAAGATATGTTTAGAATATAAGGAAGAAATTCTTTACTGTCTGGGTGGTGAAGCACTAGAACAAGTTGCCCAAAGGAGCTATGGCTGCCCCACCCCTGGGAGTGTTAAAGTTTAGATTGGAAGGGGTTCTAAGCAACCTGATCTAGTGGAAGATGTTCTTGCCAATTGCAGGGAGGTTGGAACTAGATGATCTTAAGGTCCCTTCCAATACAAACTGCTCTATGACATGCTTGTCATCCTTAAGTACCAGCTTTGCCATGACCTCTAGCTCTGCCCTCCTGAACTCCTCAACATCTCACAGGAAATGGAGTTCCAGTTTTTGCTGCCTTACTTACAAAAGCCTCATGACAACAGCCTCTTCTGTAGGTGGGGCAATCTCCAAAGGGATTGAAGTAAGTGTATTGTGTATCTTTGGCAAAATGTATGCAGTACCAATCTCTCTCTCTCTCTCTCTC
>VYXF01006680.1:929836-961924 GCA_013397295.1 Polioptila caerulea | reverse complement strand
TCCATCCCTCCCTCCATCCCTTCCTCCTCCTGCTCGCCGTCGCTCCCGCCCCGCTCTCCGGAGCTGATGTCACGCACCCGCTGAAGGCGCCGGCGATCATGGCTGCTGTGTCCGCGGCCGTGCCGCCGGCCTCCAGCTAATGCCCGCGATGGAGCCGGCCAGCCTGCTGCGGTTCCTGCGGAAGCTCAAGGAGGTTTTCGACGTGTGCGATGAAGATGCGGACGGGTTTATCCGGGTGGAGCACTTCGTCGCCCTGGGGCTGCAGTTCGGCCAAGGGGATGAGGTGAGTGCGGCGGCTCCCGGCCCCGCTCAACTTTCACCTGCCGTGTCTGGCCAGACGCCGCTCGGGCCGCGCCGTCACCCACCTGCCCTCACCGCGGTCCTTCGGGAGCCCCCGGGTCGTGCCTCAGGGCAGCCCGGTTCCGCTCCTTTCGGGGCGGCTCGGGCTCCCTCCGTTCCTCGGAGGGTCCCAGAGCTCTCCCCTTGGCGGCCTGCAGCCTCCTTCCCTCAGGGCCATCGGCCCCTTCCCCCTTTCCCGCGGAGCTCTCCCCAAAGACAGCCCGGCTCCCTCCTTCCCCGAGGGGCCCGGGGGCATCCCCCGTCGCTCGGGCAGCCCAGACCCCTCTGGGTACAGGGACTGGACGCGCAGCCTTTCGAGAGGTGTTTTTATTCTGGGTTTTGTCCGTCCTGGCTGAGCTGAGCTCTCGGAGGGGCGCTGGGAGCGGAGCCGGAGCGGTGCCGGCAGTGTGGATAGTCAGGGACCCCAAAACCGCCCGGGGATGGGCTGGGAGCGAGGGCTCCATCCTCCCTCCCTCCATCCCTGCCTCCCTCCAGCCCTTCAGTGACACAGCGTAAATCTGGAGTCGCGCCACCGGTCTCGGCAGAGCCCTTGCGTCAGTGGGGCCGGTGTAAGTCGTGACATCAGTGTCGATGGGAGTGGGATTCGGGCCAGAGGCAATGAGGGCAGCGCCATGCGCGGGTTGGAAACATTTCCCTCCAGAGATTCGGTCAAGGGCTGCAGCTCCAGCGAAATGACCCAGCAAGAAACGCTTTTGTAGGAGAACTCTTGGGATGTTGCACTTTACCGTTCAGTGCTTCACTATGTGCCCCATCAACTTTGGGTGCCAGGGAACAGGAGTGAAGTTGGGACTACGATGAGGTTCAGAAAACCAGTGTCAAACAACCTTTTAAACTACAATAAAACAAATTAATGTGAGGAGCTAATAAAACCATGGTTTAGAGAGGGATGCCAACGAGACAGCAAAGCCAGAGTGAATTCAAGTAATTATTGGAGCAAATGCTTATTTCTAGCTTGCCACTCGTAAGGAAACACAGCTTGTGAATTAAATCAGGAAGTCAGGAGACAGAAGGCTTACTACTAACAGATAGTGACAGGTCTTAAACATTTTCTTAAGGAAAAACTGCAGTTTGTGGTTTTAACAAGCAAAATGAGAAGGAGAAATGAATAATCGTAACAAGTTTTATTGATTTTGGGTTTATTTGTCTCTTGTATATTTTATATAAAGTAATAGAAGTATTTTTAAATCCTTACTGCCAGATAAACTGCATCCAAATTGCTTTTTGCACTACTGTGTTTTCTTGGAGGCAGATCAGTGGCTTTCTTGAGCAGCACTGAGGAGGACTGACGAAATTCCTCTGACTGTTTTGCGGCAGGATGACACTGATGGTCATAACAATCCTTTTTGGTTTTAGAAATCTTTCAGGTTGCGAGAGTGGAGTAGGTGTTCTGTAATATGCAAAGGAGGGTTCGGGTGATGAGCTTAGAGTGAATTGGAGTGTATGAGTTGAAAAATATTTAAATGGAGAGAAAGAGAAAACTGGAAATCCCAGTAAAGACAGCGCTAGGAATGTACCAGTTGTCAGTGATAGTTTCAGGATGGGCTGCCTTGCTGGGCAGGCACAGGAGAGGGTGCCAGTGGTGAGAAATGCTTGCTTTGTATTTCATTCAGTCATAACTGCCAGTGTTTGGTAAGATATTTGTAAAACTGGGACAGAGAAGTCTTACCTATATATCTTATCTCTTTATCTATTAGTGTTATATTATAACTTGTTCTGGTGTACTTCCCTGTGCCTGGTGTAGTTGGTGTTGGAAGGAGCAGCTGAGTAAATAGGATTTGTAAATCACCCCGAGGTTTGCTAGTGAAATCCAGAATCAATTTTCCAAGTGCAAATTTACTCCAGAATAACCACTGTAGGTGAACTACTCTGGTTTAAAGGCTTGTTAAAAGTGAACTTTTTGTGTGATGAATCATGGTTGATGTTTGGAGGTGGTATGAATCTACCCTCCCAAGGAACACAGTGCTTTCAACCTTGCATCTGCAGGAACCTACCAAATTCTGTGTGGAAATGCATCTCATGAAGTTAAACTGGGGAGACACTGTTAGGGAGCAATTCCCTTTAACACCTTAGAACATATTTACCGCCAGTGAATATTAATTATAGTTTTTATTATGCTAAACTTCTTGGGCCTCATCCCCCTCAGCTCCCTTTACATTCAAAAGAAATATTTCCATGGGCATCAGTGAAAGATTGATTTGCCCTCATGTGCAATCAAATATAAACAGAAGATTATTCTGTTTGTAGAGTTCATCTGGCTGCAGGAAGGGTCCTGTTTTGGAGCACTGTGTGCTGAATAATTCTGATCCTTACCGACAGTAGCCTGGGGTCCTGGCTATGAAATGAGAGAGTATCTGTCCCTTCAGCTGTGCCTGAAGAGTACACACACATTTCCACCTCCTCAGAGCCACCACCCTCCAAAGTTTGGAGTCTACAAATTCGTAATACTAACTTCACTAGGATTTGTAGGGCATTTAGCCTTTTCTGTTTTGGTTTTTTTTAGTTTTCTTTCTGTTTTTCTTTCTTTTGTATGTGTGTGGTGTGTAGTCAACATGCTGAATTTTATTATTCCTGAAGGATAACAACTCTCTGAAAACTGCCCCAAGGCAAAAACGTTGCAGCAAGGCAACAGCTTTCCTTCAAGCAAAGCAGTTCTTACCCACATGGTCAAAATAAACTTTAATGTTTCTGGTTAACTTTCTTTTCTATTTTATTTTTAGTGGGCTTTTAAAACCTCTGCTTCTAATAGGTTCTAGCAAGTTTGCTTGCAAGCTTTTGCTTTGCCCTGCAAAGTGTGTGGTTCAACTAGAGGGAAAAAGGATGTGGTTGTACTGATTTGGCAGAGCCAGGGACAGAATCACATCTCTAAATTCCTGAATTTAAAGCACACCTGACGGGCTGTCAAGCACTGTTAGCATATCCCAAGAGCTGTGAGAGTCATATTTTAAAGCAGTTGGGTATTCTGGCCTCTGTTCATCCCATCTGACTGTGGGCATTTAGCTGAGCTGTCTCCATCAATCTTTATCCGTGGACAGTGGACATTGACGGGCAATTGAACACTCAGAGGCTGTTACAGGACCAAAGGGTGAAATAAATCCCTCAGAGATGCTTCTTTGTCCCCAGGACAACAGAAACTCCTAGCTGAGACTTTTGGTTCCCTGCTTGGGTCTGACTTTCCTCATGAATGGGGTATTTGGTTTTTGTGTAGAAATCTGAAGAAAGACACGAAGGGCTGTTTCCAAAGTGACTTGACTGGATGGCATGTGCTCACCAGCTAAAGAAACACTTCACATAACACTGAGAAATGCAAAGACTCTCTCACCATCTGGTTCTCTTTCACTGGGATAAGAGTTTCAGTAGCAGCCAAGTGTCTGGGAGCATTGTGAGTGGCATGTTCAGCAAGCCCCAGTTCTGGCAGTGGATTGTGTGAATGTGTATTTCAGGGTAGTGCCAGTTATGCTTCATTATGCCACATTCTACTTAAACTCCACACTTAGTTGTCAGCAACAAGTGAAGTAAGCTGAGCATGTTCACAACTATTTTCTGAGGCAGGTAAACACCTTTTGGAGGTGTGCAAACCATGCAGGTGCTCACACAGTCATCTTTGTCATGGTAAGATCTGCTCATCAACTTGAAGCAGTGCCACAATTGAAAGGGAGCTCCAGCAGCTAATAAAATGTACAGGCCAATATCAATTATTCATGTGAGTGGACAGCAATTCATTTAAAGTTAATGGTTTATTAGTGGTGCAGAACAGAAATAGCTAAAAATGAGTTCACATATTTCTCATGAACAGATTAAAATTTCTGGCCAAAGGAAACTGTTACAGGGAGATGTTTGTTGCTTCAGCCCAGTCAGGGCTGAAGTTAAAGGCATCAAGCTCACGTGCTGCCCCAGCAGTGGGTTGTGGCTGTGGCTCAGTTTGGTGGCACTCCTGGTACTTCATTTTGACTTGCTGTCAGATGTGTCCCAGGAGCTGAGGTTGTCACACTCCAAACAGCCCTTCTGTTGTAGCCACTCCAGAATCAGCTTCTCCTGTAATTTCAGGACTGTGGTTTCCCTGCCTGACAATTCAAAGTCTTTCTGAAGAGTCTGGGTGAATTTCAGGCTCCTGGCTGTAGTGTTGCAGCTCAGAGTTGCACCCAGAAATTAAACCAAAATTCCTGTCAGCGTGCACAATGACAGTAGCTCGTACCTTCTTGGTAAAATGAGTCTGCAGCCATGAGAAAAAAAAACTTTGGCACTGAAACATGGAAACAAAAGGATGTTATCAAGTGATGGGGCCATTCTCATAAGGGCATACTTCTTTGCTTTTCCTGGAAATAATTGTTGAAAGAAAAAATAAAATGTTTGCCTAGGCATTAACGAGGACACAAAGAGTAATGCCACGTGACAGTGTTTTCTAGGCAGCAGCAAGGCTGCCACACATTCAGACTCCTTAAAACTCTATTTGCTAATGACCCAGATGTTTAATATAGTTTACAATGACTGGAAAAAAGTAGAGTTCTGAAGTGGAACAGTGGGGCACTCACTTTATTGATTAGTCAAGGTGCAGCCACTGTAGCCTCCCTAATTCAATACAAACCAGCAGTGAATATGTTTAAAATGGCCTTTTGGTGTATTCTGAAACTAAGCATATATTTCTAAACAGCTGACATAAAGCAACCTTGGTACTTAGTGTTAGTGAAACGTTTGCCAAAGCACTGTGGTGGAGAGAGGAGCTGTAGGTTTGCTGTGCACTCATGAGTTTAATCCATTATGTAATGTTTGCATTTCAAAGGTAAGAGCTCTGAGGGGTACAGCCAAGAATTGATGCATGTACAGCTAAGAATTGATTGTTGCTGTGTTTTGCAATACAAGTCAGTGATCTGAAACAGTAAATTCTTAATGCCTGAAGGAAAGGCAATCAATTTTGATAGCAATTCTCGATATTTAAATGGCTGTGTTTTATTGCTACCTCAGTGTTTGCATTTAGCACAGGTACAGAGATATTGCATTGACTCACCATTAAATGCAAAAGTAAAAAAAGGCATGAATGAAGCATAGAAGACAGTACAGGATGGCAAGTGGCACAGGTAAGTGGTGTGTTAAAACATTCAGCTGCCAGGCAAGGCCAGATATTTCCTATGCCAATTTTTCTCCCTCCATGCCTGATTCAGCCCATGCTGTTAAGTTGTAAAATTGGTGTTCTTTGTGATACACTTGCATGTTCTCCTGAAATTTGCTCTTGTGAATCCTACGGAGGATTTTGGATTTCTCACATGTATTGATTTTATTCCTTTATTATGATTAAGCTCTGAAAAGCAAATTAAACAAAATTGCTGGAAGGGAGGGTAAGTCTTGGAGGAAGAGCATGCCACTGCTGTCTAGTATTGGTGGGGGTGATCCCCAATACAGAATTTTTTTGGGCTTCTAAATTGCATTGATAGCTGCAATTTAGCACAATTGACTCTTACTCAGTGCTTTTGTAGCAACCAAGTGGAAACAAATCAAATGCTTTATAATGTTTAATGTTTCAATTCTCTGTGAAGCTGACAGTATAGTTTCCTATTGATTTTATCTGATTTTAACTCTGATGTCCACAAACATTTTAGAATCCTTGATCTGATTTTTGCATCAGACTGTCTGCTCAGGAGTTCTGACAGTTCCTAAAATCCGCAGGATTTGGGGACACACGTGATCTCAGACCTAGATCCTGGCACAGGCTGCTGAGTAAACACCCATCCCTGAGCATGGTTAACTCAGGGCAGGGCGTGATTAGGCACATGAATTATAAAAGAGAGCATCAGACACAATCACTACTGCTCTAACAGATGGTTCTACAGCAGCAGTGTGAGCACAGACTGAGCAAGATACAATGGAAGGGTCTCACTTGGAGAGGATGCAAGTGTTTCTGTAGAGTTGTGTATGCTGGTGTCACGTTTTGTGTGCAGCAAAAGCCATGAATAGCAGGGCTCCTTCCTCAGCCTTGAAGCCATTTCAGCTCTGAAGGATGCTCAGGCTCAGAATGAGAGACAGGACTGAACTGTGGGGTTAAAGTACAGCAAGGGAGGCAGGGTCCATGCACAGGGCACAAAATGCAGGCACTGGAAAAGTTGCAGTGCACTCCTTGGATTTTACAGCTGCTTTGACAGTTTAGTTGGGGTGAAGCATTATGGTTTTAGGGGGTCAAGTAAAAAGCTTAGAAACAGGTGAGACTTTTCTCTGTTAGGATTCCTGAAATGAGAAGGAAAGGTGCTGGAATGGTGTGCTCTGGAATGCAGAGGATATTGGCCTGGTGAAATGAGTGTTTCAGAATTACCTACATTTCAGTACTTACACATGTGTTATTTCAAGTATTCCATAACATCACACATACATCTGCATTGTCAAACTGATTTCTTTCCCTTTGGGGGACATTCTGGTGGTCTTCCATTACCCCCAGACGAGCTGACCCTCCCTGATGGGGTCCAGATGGCTTCTGGAACATGGGATATTATTTTCCAGAGGCACTTCTGTTATGATAAAATATCCAAACAAACGTGCAAACAGCCTTGTCAATGTGTTTGCAGGATATTAATAGATTTGAGAAACTGCCCTAAAATATTGGTGACTTTGCTAGTTTAGTAGTAAGTGACTATATGGGCAGTTTTAAACCTAACATATAGAATGTGTATGTTGGGATATATTGCTAAGGTCACTTTTCTCAGTGTTGTAACCTACTGGCAACAGGAGAAACCTATAGGAGAATTTTGTTGCACACTTTATGCAGATTCCTTAACAATTGCTTTATGGGTCTGGCATATTACTTTTGCCTTAAAGAGGTAGGAATTTAATTAATGTCACCTTTTGGGGTTTCCTATGATATCTTGATGGATTTCATTTGAAGCTAGCTTTTTATTGACAAAATTTAAATTGGAATATTTGGCAAACAACAAGTGAAAATGCTCCAAAGCCTAAAATTTTGCTTGACACAAAGCATTTTTCTGTTTTCTTCTGAGAAACATGAAAAAGAATAAATGGGTTTGATTTCCTTTACTTGGTAAGAAAGCTGAAAAATCGATTTTTTTACCAAGATATGTATTGAGCAAGTACCGAGACTTTGTGGATGTTGGAGGAAGGGAAAATATGTTGTTCAGTTCTCTGCCTAACTGGAGTTGAGTTCAGGTTGCAGTTATCCAGAGCTATGGGAAAAATAAAGCAACAGGTAAAGCAAAACCATGAATAATGCCAAGCTGTGTAAGAGACTAGACAATGTAATCTGCAGGAAAAGAAAATCAGTGAGCTTGTGCAGGAAGCAGGAACAGCTTTAAAGTGTGGTACAGGAGAATTTAGGGCTATGGTCCATGAATGTTTGTTTGGCTATGATTCATTTATTGCAGCCAGACTTGGGGGAAGCTCGTGAATTTTAGCTTCCAGCATGAAGAGTGAATTGTGTGTTTCATTCCTCAGCTCTCTTTGGGGTTGCTTGAAAATAAAGAATTGAGGAGTGCTTTGGGACACATCTTCAAAGGAGCTTTGATAATGTCAGTTTTGCTTTTCCTGCTGAGCAATTACAAGGCATGGAAGTTTCCACTAAGGAAAACTGCATCTTGCCTCCTCACCTGGGAATTGAGTGCTCTTTGCCAAACAAAAACTCCTCTACACAGCCGGCTGCATTTCACTGGAAAGTGCTGTGATATTTGCTTCCAATCAAACAGTCCAATGGATTTTGTTTAGACAGAATGAAATTAGTTTGAGCAGTTGACAGCTGTCATTTGGGAAGGGCTAAATTTGAAGGTCAATGCATCTGTAAGTGCCAATGTGACTTTGAGGGTGGCAGATTGTGATCTTTATCTATAACCTGCCACCTCTCCTGTGTCCTGTAGTCACCTTGACTGATGACTCTGCTAATATTCTAGAGGATTTCTGGGCATCTGTCAGCCAGATTGGAAGCTTTGGCTCTAACCGAGCTCATGATGTCTTTCCAATGGGTGAAAAGACAATTTGCTATGTACAGAGAATTTGGCACAGGTCAAGTTACTGTCATGGTGCAAATGCTGGCAGATGCAGATAATTTGTTTCTTGATTTAGATAGTCACCCAGATAACCTCTGGAAAAGGTCAAATATTCACAAATTCCTTGCATTTTGCCAAAGGTCATGACAGATTGCTTTTCCTGTGTGCGTAGGCCCATGTGATTTCTCTTACTGTATTTTTCTTCCACACTTGGCCTGACTACTGCAAACTGCACTTCTCTTCCCAGAAATAATTTTACTTCCCCTCTGGCATTCTAAATGCATTTTCAGAAGCCTAAAAACCCTGTTGTGTGGAAGCATTCTCATGGTACTCCTGTCTGGTTCTCCCTGAGTGGGTGGTGGAGGTTGGTCATGCTATGTATGTACATCAGCTGTTTCTTTGGGGTGGGCACTGAATATTTGGTGCATTGGCACAAGCAGGGCCAAACTGCTGCTCTCAGTCTGCTGCCTGGGGCCACAGAATGGTGTAAGGAGGAGGAGGAGGGTACCAGGCAGCAGGAATATTTAATTCAGGAGGATCAATAGTGCCTCAAGGGAGGCATCATGAACAGACTTCAATCCCCATTGTCACTCTGCAGCATCACAGCTCTGCCTGGGCAATGCTTTTACTGGTGACTGAAGTAATGCATGATGTTCTGGCCCCACTGTGTTATTCTCTGGATTTATTCCTTCCACCTTCAGGGACAGTTTCAGTCCTGGACTTACCATGACTTGTGCTTTGTCGTGGGTGCTCCTGTTTAAGTGAAGGTGAATGTTAAGCTCTGGTTGTGTTGTTACAGCAAAATAGCACCTGTTTGGAAGGGAAGGGAGCTTTGGAGGGATTGGTCTAAGTGGTCGTAAACACAAATGATTTACGCAACATTTCAGGTGAAAAGCTTGCTTGATTGAGTTGGTGGGATAGTGTGGCTATAAATTGCCTTAGGGTTTATTGCAGTTGGCTGCTGCAGCGGGTCTGTAGCAATACATTCTGTTTAGTGGCACTGCTCCTAACCCGGGGCGTGATGCTGCTTGCATTTTGGAGATGGTGCACTATTCTGTAGAACTGCTTCCCTGGATTTATGGTACAGGGTGAAGAGAGTAGGAGGGTAGACTCCTCCCACAGCAAGAAATTGCTGATGTCTCTATTTCAGGGAAGTGTAAAGAGGCACATTTCAGTACCTTTTTCCAGGGGGAAGGGTTGCCATGGATAACAGTTGTGAAACATTAGGTCTGATTTTACACCACAGCACACCTGCCACCCCCTGCCCTGTTTTATTTTGCTCTGGAAGGACCATGAGCATCACGTTCATCTTCCAGGCTTCTGGATGGCACGGGATGGCTGAAGAGACACTGGCATTTACTCTTGTTGGCTTCCAGAGATGTTTCCTAAGCCCACAAGGACACCAGGCTGAGCACCCTCTGCAGAACTGGCCTTTTGGGAGGAGTGATTTTGGATAAAGAGGCATGTTCTCCGAGTCCTTTGAAGTGCCTGTGAGTTGGAACCTCCACTGAGCTGGTATCTCCCTCCCTCTTCACACTGTGTAACTGCTTTACAGCTCAGAGTGCCTCGGAAGGTTGTGTCATTCACTGAATAACACATGTGCCACTCACAGAAGGTTATTTCTTTAATTAACCACATACTATTTCAACTTTAATTTCTCTTCTTTTTCTCCTGTGTTTTCTGTCCCACTCTTGCTGCTGATAACAACTTACCCATTGTCCAATCAGTCTGTTAGCCATCACTCCTGCTAAACTCTGGTGAACCTGCTGTCAGTGGCACGGGGCCACCATCATCTCCAACCTGTGGTTTCCCTAAATCAGCTGGGCAGAAGGATCCCAGGGGAAGGGGAAAGAAGGATGTTCCCTTCAAAAGGATTGTGAACAGTGGTGACAGGACAGCAGTGAATGAATGCAAAGGAAATAACTGGTGAAGTGCACCCTGTGAAACAGGCTGTCACTGTTTGAGGGAGTACCTATGTGTATCTTAATGCCCACATGCAAGAATTGATTTCTAGGAGTAAACTGCCAGCCTGGAATGGAAATGGATTTTAAGACCCGAAGTGTGTGCTCAGTGCACACTGTAATTAGATTGTGATTGTGGTTTCAGCACAGCACTGAACTTAACCTTTCAAAAACTCAATCTTTCTTCAGGAGCTCTTGGGGCAGTTTATGATATCAGTGATGGACTCAAGGAATATCACAGCTATCAAATGGGGAGAAAAGGAGAGGCTGTCAAAAGATTACATTTCTATGGCATTTTAAATGTTACCCCCTACACTGTATTTAATGATTCTCTAGTTCTGCTAAAAGTCAGTGGCTCTAAAATACTCCAGTCATTTTCCAAAATGTGATTTTATTTCCCCAAGTACAGCAGAGACCTAGTAAAACTTTGCTTTGGCCCTAGGAGAAGACTCAGGAGGTGCTAGACACAATAACACATTGCTCTCCACAGAGCAATTTTCCCCTCTGTCAGAACTGGCTCTTGTGCTTGCTGTTATTAATGAGGGAGTTCGAGTTCTCTTTAGGAGAGGTTTCCATGTTATCTGCTGCTTGGCACTTCAGAGACTCTTACTAAAGAGCTGATGTGATTCCCATGAAGATTTTGTGCACTCTCTGTTAAATGGGTCACTCCATGTCAGATAACACGAGCAATGTCTGCACCACTTCTGGGGACCAGCAAGGAGAGCAGGCTCAGTACAGGCTGTGAAAGCACTGCTTGAAAGGAAAACCCCACACAATTTTAAAATATTCATCTTTGCTCATCTAATATGACCAAAATAAAATAATAAATTAGACTGGGGATTTTTGATGCTGGATTAATAGATTTAGGTCACAGACTGTAAATGAGTGTGACTCAGCTGTGTGAATAAATCAGTTCACTTGTGGGATGAATTTACACTTTCAAAGCTTTTAATAGGTAATGAATATTCAGGGTCTACCACATGGTAGGAGATCTGAAAGGAAAGCTTAGATTCCAGCAGCCCTGGCTCTCAGCAAGTGTTACAAAAAGAGTGTCTTGGAGTGGGAGAGAGCAGTGCTGCTCTCATCCCTGCTTTTTTTTCCTCTTTGCTGTTGCTAATAGGAATGCAACAGTGTGATACAACTGCTTGCATCAGATTACAACAGGTGGCTTTAGAAGGCAGGTTTTACCATGCTGTATTGATGCTTAGAGCTTGTTGTCCTCTTATCACCATTTGTGGACATCAGATGGAGTGAAATGGGTGTTAGAAGGGATTTGAACTCTCCCAGGAGCTTGCAGAGCAGTCTGGCAGCAGTTGCTCACCCCAGCCCTGCAGGCAGGGAGGCAGCACCAGGCTCCATTTTCATTCAGGGTAAAAGGCTCAAATCTGCAGTGACAGGAAGTATTTGATGGAGCACCTATCAACTAAGTTTGTGCTGAAGAAGTTGG
Source organism: Polioptila caerulea (assembly GCA_013397295.1). Taxonomy (NCBI): domain Eukaryota; kingdom Metazoa; phylum Chordata; class Aves; order Passeriformes; family Certhiidae; genus Polioptila; species Polioptila caerulea. Next base: position 950,183 of record VYXF01006680.1, on the reverse strand, counting down.
CTCCCCTGGGTTCTTCTGAGCCCTCACAAGGTTTGAGATGGTAAAAACCTGTTTTGGTGAGATCATTACATTGATTTGCACTGTAGAGCCCGTGCTCATGCAGGAACAGACAAGAAATGCATGACTTTCCTGGGCCCTTGAGCAACTCAGCATCCTGTAATAATTCCTATTTTATTAGTTTTTTAAATACTATTCACAAGAGTGGTGGGGAAAGGAAATAAAGTTGCTGGTGCAAAGTTACTCAAGTTAAGAATAGCCTACAACATGACTATGAAGTGTTTTAAGTTCAGTATTTTTGCTTGCAGTAGAGATTTCTTGCCAGAGCTCTCTGTGGAATTAGTTTGAAAATCCAAGTTGAAGACAGCTAGATAAGAAAAAAGGATTTGGCAGTTCTGTGAAAATCTTTAATCAAAAAGAGTCTATACAGCGCCTCAGCAGAGTTCTCCTGGGCACAGCCTTTCAGTGCCTTGCATGTGCCAAGGCTGAATCACAGCTGATGACAAAGCAGGAGAGGTGACAGGGCTGATCTGGAATGTGCCTGGTGTAGGTGTAATGTGTGTTAACCTGCCACAGGAACTCTGTGTATGGACAGCCCTGGGGATGGCCAACACGTCTTGAAGTGGGGAAAAAGGAGGAACACATCTGTTACCAAAGCTGAGCTTATGATCCATGTGCAACCAGGACCTTCTGTGCAACCAGGTGTTCCTCTGATACTACAGCATGCAGTTCCAGAGTTTGTGGTGCTGACAAGCTTGATAAGCTTCCTTACTTCTGCTGAAAATCGATCAATTCAAAGAAAACCTAACCAAACCAAATAAAAGATGTTGGGTTTCTGAAAGGTAGGGGAAGATGTCTATAAAAACAGCATTATTGCAAGGAAGTCTATTATATATGCAGGAAGATAAAAGCATTGATGGTTTCTGTTGAAAAGGAGTGGGGTTGAGTAACAGGATCAAATTGAATGCATATAGCTGAGATTTGTTTAACTTAAACCATATTTTTTCCCCTCAAGAAGTCCTGTGTGATTTGGGGCATCCATTTTATCAGGATTGACTGGAAATGAATCTGAAAGCATAAGAGATGTAAAAACTGAGAGTTTTCCAGAGTTTTAACCATACTATAGAATTCTACAGCAAAAGTACATTTCATTCTTAACTTCTACAAGCAGAGTAAAAATCTGCCATTTCTACTCACTACTACAAGTTTTCTTCAATTGGGCAGTTAATTTATTGTTTGATTCTGTTATCTGTAAGAGCTAAGCAGTGGAAGAAGCTACTGAGAATAAGTGTAAAATGATATTTGAGCAGAATGCCAGGATATTATTGAATCAGTCCTCCTGAACTATAGCAAAATATTCCTGCTGAGGCAGGGACCACATCTTTGAGAGACAGCTCTAAGGGCATAAGGCTAGCAAACAGAAAATGGAGAACAAGGAAGTTTTTTTGACAGATAGAGGGTTTGAACCTGCAGAATTCTGAACTGGCAGATTGTGGGAATCATTAAAGGTAAAAAGTTTATGGGAAAGCTGCAAAAAGCAGGTCTCAGAAACAGCAGAACAGAAATTAGAGCTGCAGTTGCAAGTTTTGAATGTAGCTAAGTAAATAGAGGACAAGGATAGAAAACAATGGCTTGAGTATTAAAGTTTGGCTAGCAAAAATCTTAAGGATGCAGAAAAATATATCTGTCAAGATATAGAAAGTTTTCAGCTTAATAATGGAGTACTGTGCATTGTATTCTAAGGCTAACACACAAGCATTGTTTTTAGCAAGCAAATGTGTGCCTTTTGTAAATGGCCAAAGCGAGTGTCAGTCTGCTCTTTGTTTTCTGCTGTAGGAGAGAGACTTTTAAAGTGTATTGTAACATGGAACTCAGTGTCTGCTGCTTGGGACGCGAGCTGCTGTCATCTTCCAGGGTCTCAGTCATGTAAAGAGACTTTTGAAAAATAAATACAGCTCGAGACACGTCCCTCAGCATTCCCATCTCGTTCATGAAGTGCAAATACTGCCGTGGCCAGCGTGTCATTGGTGCCCAGTGTGGGGTCAAACCCACGACCCTGAGACTGAGCCTCGTGCCCTGCTGGCTGAGCTGGCCCCAGCTCTGTGGTTGTGCTGAGCTGGGGCTAAACTGCTCAGCGTTCCTGAGGTGGGGCTCGGAATAGTAGAGCAGGGCTGGGAAGGAAATGAGCTTGCTGATCAAGATGTTCCAAAGTGCATCTTCAGGACAGGTCTGAGTCAACACTTTGAGGTAATGCTGTCAGAATAGATGATAACAGAAAATATTCTGACAACTCACTTGGTCTGGAAGCAAACACTGCCTGTTCCTTTGCAGTGATTTCTGATTGAACTGGGGGGTCTAGTTGCCAGCAGCCCAGTGCCAGGCACTGTGACTCAAGCCATTGACTCCTTCTGTTTGGCATAAAATATTCAAATATTTAAATAAAACCGAGTGAATTATAAGAATAATCTTTTTATTTGGAAAACTGAACTGCTCTAGCACCTCATTAAGGCTCTCTGAGCTCTACTGGAGGCACAGACAGCAGTGAGGAAGCTCACATAGGCATGCCACAAAATAAAATGCTCAAGAGAAGGTTTTTGATATAGGTACTCTCCATCTATACTTTGCAATTGTATCTGGCCTTTTAAAATAACTCAGGTGCAGAAAACATGCTGGAATACCTCATACCTAAGGGGAGCTTCAAATACACTTCCTAGTTTCCAGAAAGCCCTGCTCTTTGCAGTGAAGAGCATTTAGGTTAGTCAGAGTAACTGAGAAACAGGAAATTATATGCAGGAAGTTCTCCAGGTGTACAGATTGTATGCACTACCTATGCAGTAAAGTCTGCATCTCTAATCTGTAATCTGTGCATTGGAACAAAAGGAAGTCCATGAAGCTGATTTACAGTAGGAGGAATAATAATAAAATAAACAGGTTCCTCTTCACTAGGGAAGGTGTGTCAACACATTGTGACAGTAGTCAGCACAGCAGACATCATGTGAAAGTGTCATATTTGTATCTGTCAGTAAATCAGCCAGATTACTCATAGCTCTCAGGACTCTTGTTGTCTTTAAATGGCTTTTTCCTAATATGGATTTTCCCCATCCCATCTTCTTCCTAAATCCAAGGTGGGGTGTTGTCAGAAGCTACCACCTGAAACATGGCATCTCACTTTCTCCTGGTGTAAAAAGACTGAAGGTGCATTGATAAAATGGACATAAGTTGCTTTTCCATTTCACTTTCTGCCATGAGTGTCCATGACCAGAGCTTGACCAGCTGCCTGGAAACCTCCAACTTTACAGATTAGAGGAGGATGCTGTGGTCATCTGCCACAGCCTTTGTGGAGCTTCTCTGGCTTTAGGAGGGTTGTCTGTGTCCACAGAGGATGGCCAGAGCAGAGCTTAATCTATTTGCCACTATTCAAGTACCTTGAAGAGGAGGGGAAGAGGATCAGCCATGTATTTAGAAGAGCATCCTTTACCAAGCTCCATAGTGGTTAGGAGAGAGCTAAAAAGAGATGCAAGGGAAATTATTAAGTGTCAAAATATTGGGACAGAGTGGAAGAGAATAAGGTACCTTTCCTGGTGCCTGTTCAGTATGTTTAAATCATGTTTGGATTTTAAAATTATGGGACAGACTCAGGAAACAATCAGTCCTGGCACTTAGATATCAACTAAAGGGCACTCAGCAGAAATGTTAATGGATGAGCTGTAGTGGAGGTAGAAGGGAGAAGGATGGAAACAGACTCAAAGAGTATCAGCAGATTTCTCAGCATTGCTAAATGAGCAGTTGTTGGATCTGGGGTTATAATTATTAAACTCCTCAAGGATTGTGCTCCCCAGAAGGCCATGTGGGGAGGGCCCAGCTGCAGGCTGCAGGCTGGTTGAGGGCTGAGAGGCAGTTCTGAGTGAGGAGAGAGCTGTGTGACAGCAGGGAGTGACATTGTCATTGGCTGGAGGAACACCTGGACAGCAGCACTGCAGCTGGCCAGCCAAGGGCTGAGCACCTTCTGTTAAGTTCTGTTAGATCTTGGTTTGGTTCCAGTTAAGTCAGGTATAGATTTAAGGTAAAAAGGGTTCTACAATAAATGATCTCCTTTGGATGGGTCCGTGTCTCTTTGTTTCTCCTGCTACAAGCAGTGGCTGAACACTGTGACCACTGCACTTACTGTACATGTCCTCCTGCAGTGTTTACTTTTTCTTACCAGTGACAGCCATGATCTGGAACTTCTACCGACGTAAAGACAGATCTTCTTGTTCCTGACTTAGTTTCTTGCTCAAGAAGAACAAAAACTTACACCTAGCTCAAGTCTGCATTTTTACAGACAGGGTTGCTGTGTCCATGGCAGTGAAGGAAGGTACAATTCTGATTGTTTGCAAGATTCACAATTTTGCCTGAACTGGGCTTAGCTGAACCTGGACCTTCGAATTAAAAGTTTTCAATGCATGCAGAGCACTTGTTTAAGTATTTTCCATGTCTTTGCCCTTGTGATAGGATTGATCTTTTCAAACAAAAACAAAGGTGTTTCATCTTAGACTGACTGTTTTTGGTCTTTGCTACTGGAAACCCCAGAAGCCTCATACTCTGTTTTTTACTGGCATGAAAGAGATAACGAGAGGGAACACCTGTCTGTCCTCTGTCACTTAAAAACACTGGAACACGAACAAAAGAGAACAGAGGCTTTAGTGACCTTGTCCAAAAGCACCTAGAAAAAAAAAAATTCTCCTTTCCCATTAATAGATGAGTGAATTCTCTTTAAGAATTTTGTTCCTTCAAATGGAAGGACATTTCAGGGGTCTAACTCTTTTCTCCATTACGTCAGCATTGGTGTAAATGAGCATTAATAAAATACTGATTGATGGAATCAGAACTGTACTGATTCTCTTACAGAAAAAGCAGCTGTACCAGTTTATACTTAAAACTCAGGAGCCCTATTCCCAAAGCAATTAAGTAGCATTTATACAGAAGAAACAAGGAAGTGATTAATAAATGCTGTTTTAATTATTTACAGGTCTCTTTGTCTTGCTACTTAGAGATGTGGTATGAACAGCTGTTGTGGAAAAACTGCCCAATCTCTCTCCCTGTCCAGAATTTTCCCTCTTTTTGTGCACAGGGGTGGATGCCAGCCCAGCTGTGCTATGCAGGAGTCCCTAACATCACCTGGCCCTGGCCCCACAGCCCTGCACAGGGGAAAGCTGTGTCTGTGTCAGTCATCCTTTGGAGACCTGCAGGGATCCCTGTTGTTTTAGTCACATCCTGGCCTACCTGCTCCCTAACTGGGAGCTTTACTTCACTCACACTCTTGCTTTTCTGGCTGTGCACAAAAATAGCAGCTCCAGGGAATTTGTTCCCAGGTGTGGTCAGAGTGGTTCCTGCCATTTGTGATCTCCACCCCTTGCTACTAACCATGGGGTTTGGGTCCATGCCAGGGCTGGAAGGCTGATGAGCTCCCATTCTAGCATCACTTCTGAGACCTTTTCCATGCACATTGCAGCTCCCTGGCTGCCCACAGGCTTCTAGACTTGAATCTCATGGTATGCTTCCCAGCACTGCAGTGGAGAGTGGGAGTGCTGGTGGGATCAGCTCCTCTGGTGGATGAGCAGGAGCAGAAACATCTGGATAAGGGATAGTGGCAGGCAGGTGTGGTCTGCCCTTGCTCGCTCACTATTCAGACTGCATCAGCAATCCAAAAACAGAAATAGACAGGCTTTAGAAATACACAGCACTTTCAAAGCTCTATTTGTAATATTCTGCCATTCTGAGAGTAAATACTTCAGATTAGTTCCATGATTTTAGTGTCACTGATCTCTGTGCTTGGCTTCAGCAGCTCATCCTTAAAGTGTTTTCCCTCATTCCAAATCTTTAGTGGTGAGTTATTTGCACAGGATTCGCTGCTGCCTTTTTTGTTCTGTTGGAATTTGAGCTCACTGGCTGTGTCTTGTATGCTGGATGGTGATTTCTTTGGCATATTTCCTTTTTTTCTTTTGGCAGATCCTGAGTTTATTCCATTATCTTTATGAAGTGAAAAATGCCAAGCAGAATTTTTGGCGACTTTCACTTTTATTTAATTAGTGCTTATCTTGACATTGTCTAGTGTATAAATCTTGCCCTTTTGAAGACCAGGAGCAGTATGGTGGTTTTGGTGCTGGCTGCAGATACCTCTCTGCTCAGCAACTGCTGTGTGACACAAGCTTATTTCTGGGGTGGGCAGGTGGAACCACTATTGCAGAGAGTATCTGATAAAATGTTCTGTTCAGTAGTAAAGCAGAATGTGGTGTTTTATTGCTGCCACATGACCCTCTGAATATTCCATTGGTGCCGGTTTCTTACACTGCACCCCTCATTACTGCTTTAAACAGGCCATGAGGCTGCAATATCCTGTGCCTCTGCTTCCCTCTCTTAATTCCAAAAGTTGTGAAGGACAAAATCCACACCAGTGCTGAGCTCGTCTTCAGGGCAGTCCAGACACTGCCTGTGGACGTTGGTCTAATGTTTTGGATAAATATGGAGCATTAATCTGCCACGCAGTGTGATACTCTGGAGAGCACTAAGTGACATGTAATCCCAAGGGGGCTTTTCAGGAGCCCGTGAAATGACAGTACAGATCCGATCAGCTGCAGCAGCAGAGATTGTGTTTGCTCTATCAAATAAGGCAAATTATTCATTGTACGCCATGGTGAGGGGAGGTTAAAGTAGATTTTGTAATGGCAGTATGTCTGACTGCAGGATTCCAAGCTTCTCTGTGTGCTTGAATGTGTTCCTGCTTGTGGATGGAGTGCAGCAGACCTGTGAGTCTGAGTGGACCGTGCACGTGTCAGATATGGGAGAAGCAATTCACCCTGCAAGGCTTGGGCTGAAGGGTGTGCAAATGCCATCCACAGAGCATGACACAGAGCTGCAGCACTAACCACAGTCTGAGGCTGTAGGATAACAACTGATTTTCCATAGAAATCATTGACAGTGCCGTGAAGGACTGAGACTAATACTGAGGAAAAAACAGTTGGAACCATTCCCAGGCATGAACTGGAAGAGCAGAGTTTTGTCATGTGTTTGCTGGGAGAATGAAGAGCCTCCCAGCCCTCTCACTCATGCAGTGTTCTTGCTAGAGAAGAACAAGTTAATTGTACATCTGACGCAGCAGGAGCCTTTCTGGGTGTTTTTCAGATGAGTTGACAACTGATAATTATATGAGAACTACAGGCTGTCTGTCCTCTATTACTTTCACTAGGGGAAAGCAGCACAAGGAATGCAAGAAAACTTTTGATTATAGGGAAGGAAATAATATTTGTTCTTCTTGTTGCTTGTTCTTACCACCTCCAGCCAATCTTAACCCTTAGAGCTGGTACAATTGCACAGTGTTGGGCATGTTGCTGTTGTGTTGCAGATTTTACTCTGGTGGGTGGCTGTGGAAGATCTGCACATCTAGGCAGACTTCTCTGTCTGGTTTTAGCTCTATCAGGTCACCCTTTCAGTTTGCAAGGGCAGAATTTGGGATGCAACACATCTGTGCCAGCTTTAGTGGGATCTCGTGCCTAATCTCCTGCTCTCGTCATATCTGCCCATCTCTCAGCAGTAATCTGAAGCCAATGTCAGTGATAAAATAAAAGTTGTTGAAAGTGTTAGATGAAATCTGGGTGTCATGTCTGCTTGCAAACTGTTCCCAGGTGCTGTATAAGCTTAGCTCTGTGACTGAATGAAATGGGCTGTATGTGCTGGGACGTGAACCTGCATAAACTATTACAGTGCTTTCACTACTGTTCCCTGCACCAGCTGAGCAAGAATTGGAACATGCTACAGTCAAATGAGAGTGGGATTGGGAAGTGGGGAGGAACAGTATTTCTTCCAGCTTGCCATGAACTTGTGACAGGACGCTGTGACTCAAATCTGAGCCCTGGAATAGTCCAGCAGAGGAGGAAACCTTACATACAAGAACATGGTTTTGGATTGGCTTGGTGGTCCAGAGGATTTCTTTGGGTTTTTTTAATTGTTCCAATTTTACAGCTCGTATAAGAGAGCTCAAGCTAACCAGGTTGGGGATTAGATCCCTGTTATGGAATTAGAGCTCTGTGTGTTTGACTTAGCATTAGGGTGATGTCCTACATCAGTTCACTGACAACTAAATTTTGTCTTATGTCAGAGCTCTCTTTTGGCTGATTTGAGAATCTGACAATTTCTCGCTTGTCCTCAGACTTAAAAAATCCCTTCTAGCATGTCTTATTTATGTATTTGGGCCATGTTTAGATTCCAGAAATGGTCTGCTGCTGAGATATTAGGGAGTGCAGGGCTGCTCACAGAGCAGGACTGGAACCAGGTGTTCCTTGGGCACTGGGAGCTGCTGCCCAATCTGCCATCCAGGCCAAAGAAACATTTTCCTCCTCATGCGTCTGTCCCTCTCCCTGCACTGGTTATTTTTAGAATCTCTCCACTGCTGTGTGTCAGTTGTGGAGCTGTGTTGCAGTGGATGAGAGCAGAGGCCAAGTGGGTTCAAGCCAGCCAGGCTTGGTGTTTCTAATGGTTTTATATAACACTGCATAAGGCGTTTGCTTCTCTTCATACACCCATGCTATACGCTCCCCTCTGTAGCATTTTTCCAGTGCCTGAAGTGGAATAACATTTTATTTGTCAGTAATGAGATTTCTTCACATAGGACTTATTTCAGGAAGAACTCTATGGATAGAGAAGCATTTGCTTGGCCTCTTAGAGTTCTTGGAGTGCTGTAATTGCCACAAGTACTTGCTTTAATGTATACAAAGCTGTGTATGCACACAGGTTTGGGGTCATTGCTGTGTGTCTGAGTGTCTCAGTGTGTACTTGCTGTCACTGTTCGGGGGTTTGGGAGTGGCCATCAAAAGAAACTGATGATCTCTACATGTCCAAAACACTGAATCTGAGTGGTTGAGTTGGTAATTTAACCAAGGTCTGCTCAAAGCTGAGCTACTCTTTCACGAACTGAGACTTATTTTGTATGGAAGGTGGTGCTAGGGTGAGTTTTGCATACCATCCAGACCATTTCAGCAGAGAATTAGCCTTACTAATTACTTGCTTTCCTTCTTTAATTGAGTATTTACTTACCATCTGACCTCTTTTAACATATTTAAACAGTCTGAGATGGCTTTCCCAAGGAGTTCAGACTTTAGCTCTTTATTCATGCGGAATTATCTTTATAGCAGTTATGCTCACTCTGGAGCAGGCCCAGCAGCTCCTGCCCAGGCTGAACCATGGCCTTTCAGACAAGGCACAGGTTTTTCCATACTTGACATTAGATGCTTTAAAAGCACTTGGAGAATTTTGCTTTCGGTGAGGACAAGAGCAGAATCCAGGAAAAACATAAAAATTCTGTTTCTGTAGAAGATGGAGGTTCGTTGTTAGTTCAGCAGGGACTAGAGGAAAACACATCAGGAACTGTATAGAAAACTCCAATTTTCTGGAGTTTCTTCCACCAGTGTTACAGGTGGAAGAATCTTGGAGCACTCTGCTGCATGGACACTTGCTTGATGCAGAGTACAGATGAGATCTAACTGGTTCTGTGTCTTTTAGAATAAGAAATCCCTCTCCTCTTCCCACTTGTACTTCCCATCCATTTGCTCTTAAAGCTTCAGAGTCTCACCTTCTCCAGAGGCAGCTTCATGGCATTATGGGCTTGAGTGATGATTCTTGTCTCTTGTGTGAGAAGGTGCTGGTGGTTGAATGATAAAAAAGGAAGACCCTGGGGCAGTAAATGCCTCAGCTGTGTTTCCAAACTTCTACAGGTAAGCAGTCAGTGGATGCAGCTTAAAGTACCATGGAAGTACAACAGAAAAAGTGTGATTTTTTTGAGAATCACATTGTATTACATTCTTCTTTGAGCAGATAATTTATTCAAAGGTGACAGTTTGTCTTGTCTGTCTGAGGCACTAGCCTGCAACCCAGATTTAGCTGTGATTGCCACAGATTCCCTTTGCTGTCAATATGCAGTGTATCCAAGCATAAAATGAACCATCAGACCATAGCTCAGAGCTTCTGTCTTAAGTTGGAATGACCAGGGTGAGAAAACTTGAAAAGCTGTTGCCTGCACCTGATTCACAGGCCCTCTTAAGGCTTTGGTTTGCAAGGCTTTAATCCAGCACACTGTATTAGCACTGAATTTATATCTTTATTAAATGTCCAGCAGGATATTAATAGCCCACATAGCAAGTGTCTTTTGGAACAAGTGGAGGCTTTCCTGTTTGAATCAGCCAAGTAATTGATCCTGGAATAAAGGCACAGGAAAATGCTTCAGAACCTGATGAAAAAGGCTAGAGGTAACTGAAAGTATACAAGAATGAAAAACTTACTTAGAGAGGGAGTGCAGGAAGGAAATGTCCTAGAAAAAGAGTATCCCATGTTATAGGGTAATTTTTTTCCACTGCCAAGAGAAACAACAGAAAATCATGAAGAGAGAAACGATTTCCCAGAAGCCTGGCACTTGCAGTTTGCAGCTTCTCCCTGATATGCTTCTGGCAGAGCTCCAAAAAGCTGCTGATCTCTGTCAAATCCCATGGTGAGTCTCACTGCTCCTGCTGAGTGCTGCTGCTTGTGAGAATTTTGACCAAGGGTGAGAAGGACTTGCTGGTCATTGTCTCCTCACTGCCAGTTCTGCACCCTGACTGACCAGGAGGTGTTTGGGTCAGTGGAAGGGATCCTGTGCACTTCTCTGAGCTTTGGCCCCGCACCACAGTTGGCCTGCTCAGGGTTCCACTTGTGTTACTGTGATTCTGTGCTGGCTGTTGGCCTCTCACAATGTCTCAGAACTCAGGGCTGTCCCTGCAACGTGCCCTGTCTGCTGTAGAACCCCTCAGTGAGGTGGTCAAGGCTGGGGATGTCAGCCTGCAGGAGGTTTGGCACCTGACACCACAACACTGCTGAGGTGGGCAGCACACACTTTGTTTCAATCCATGCCAGCCTCCCCAGAGGGCTCTTGTGCAGCTTTAGGCTCAGGTCTGTTGGTAGAATGCTGTACAACTGCAGCTTCCCCTGAGCTCAGCACTTGCTGTTCATCTTCCTGAGTCCTTTGTTCACCCACATTCCATAAAATTGACAGCAACAAGGACAGAATATTTCCTCCCAATATTTCATCCCTTTGTATGAGTGTTGCCTTCTGATTCCTTGGCAGACTGACCTCTGGCTGGAGCTGATCCTGCCATTCCCTGGTGCACCATTCAATGGGCACTGTGCTCTTAGATTCTTTTCTTTAATTATTATTTATTAATTTTCATCCCAGACAAAGCATGTGCAGCCTTTATAAGGCCTCCTTGCCATTGTTACCTGTAAGTGCAGCAGTCACTCAGTTATTTTACCTTTCCCTAATCTCACCAGTGCAGCAGTGTAAGTACACAGTGAACAGAGAGACACATGGTGGGAGCCAGAAGCAATTTAGCCACAAGAGTTTATCATTTAGATACAAAGCACCCTGGAGCAGGGAAATTGCCTCCTTTGCCAGCTCATGGCCTGCCTGACTGTTGGCCAAATACATGGTGCCCTTTTTTTTCACTGACAAAATACTCCTTTCTGTGGAGCCTTGGTGCTTTCTCTGATCTCACTGCTGGATGCAAACTACATGAAAGTGCTGTGCTGTGCTGTTCAAAGAGCCATGGAGCCTCCCTGTGGGCTCCATTCAATAAGAGACCAAGGATATCTGCACAGAGCTGTACTGGGCAGGCTCTGGTTTGGTTGCAGTGTTTTGAGAGGTATTTGCAAGGCTTTCCTGGTGGTCCCTTTCAAGAAGTTTTGCTATCACAGTGAGGAGAAAACTGATTTTGTGATCTCTGCACAAGAAGGAATGTATTCTGTTCTGTGGCTCTTCACCCCATCAGAGTCTGCAAAGCAATGGAAGTGATGAATTTCAGTGATGAATTCCCCACATGAGAAGTGTGGAAAGTTCCCCTTTGTATGCAGGTTTGGAACAAGAGTCTGTACCAGCATTTCTGAACTCTGTGATGATAGACAGCCCAACCCCAAGAGTGCACTGGCCAAAAACCCACAGCTGCTGAGACCAGCAGGTATGAAGGTTCAAAACACTTCCTGTTTGTAATCCTCAGCATTGGCACCGGTCCTGACTAATGAGGCATTTACAGACCTGTCTATGAAGAGATTTGTTCTGGACCAGTGAAGGTGGAGGATGTCCTGTGCTATAGGGAGTCCTGACTGCTGGACCATTTCTGTGTGATGGTGGCTGCTGGAAAGGGAGACCCATCTGGAGAAGGTCAAAGTCTTGGTCTGAGACGAGTCTGATTAAGTCCACATTATAATGATGCCTTCCAGCATCTCTCAAATAAGGGGGTAGGGAAGTGTTGTTCGCCAAGGTTTAGAAATTTATTGCAAAAGCACTTTTTACAGTTAAAAATCTCCCTGTGGTTTTGGTGATTTATAGATTTTATGGCCATTAAGTTCTTGTAGCATGACTTTCATTGTATAATACAGTACAAGTGGTTCCTGCATCAAGTTCCTTGCTTCTGGCTTTGCTCAAGGTCAGATTAAGAATGGTGCTAAGGGAGTTGTTTCCCCCTCCTGTCTACTCCCTCCCCTTGTTAACCCTGTCCTATGGGCTTTTGATGATGTGATGGTGCTTTGGCTGCCTCACTACCTCGATACCCATCTCGCTGCTTCTCTGTCTGCACAGGGCTTGGTCATTTAACAAAGATGCATCGACCTTTATTTGTGAGAAGTGTGAATGCACACCTGGAAGGAACAGCAAAGATGAGCTGTCATCAGCTCTAACATTTCACTGTGACTCAGCTTAGGTGTTGTACTTGAATGGCAATTGCCCTGTTCCAGGTCACATTCATCCAGAAGGCTCCCAGAGCACGACAAAGCATCTCCAGTGATGCCTTCTAGAGGCTGACCTGGAACAGAGCAGAAGGATTAAGCAGTGATTTATTAAAAGGCATCAAAGGGCACACCTGGGCAGCACAAGAGCCCAGCCGGACCACACCCAAGATGCTCCAAAATGGTCACAAAATGGACAACTGATCACAAGGTCTCACACTTCTATAAGTTCTGGTCCATCAGCATATGGGACTTAATTGTCCAATTACAGCTTCAGGTTATGAAGCTCCATCCTCCTTGTTATTTCTTCTCACTTTACCTTTGTTTTTGTTCCTGGGCCTGAAAGTTGCATTGGTTGTCCTTGGTACCAAGCTAGAGAAGGAATTGTTTTGTCTCCCTACTCTGTGAAGAGAGCTTAGTAGCACCTAATACGAAACCAAAAACTACCCACTAAAACAGCACAGAATCTAAAAAATATAAAAGCTAAACCTTAAGGCATCACCAGGACCACTTCTGCCTTCTTCATCCTTGGCAGGCTGTGAAGCTTCAGCCCACTGCAGTCACACAGGGACCTGCAAAGAGCTGTCCAGCTGGGGGGGCATGGTGCCATCCCAGGACATGGTGTTTGTCTCTGGTCCATCCCACAGTCGGTGCTGGCAGGGTGCCCATCTCTGTAATAGCTGTACACCTTGCCAGTGAGTTGTTATTCCTAATCTTACAGGAAGTGCATGGATCCTGTCCAAACCAGGGCGATTAAGAGATATGGGAGCTGCTGGCTCTTCAGGGTAAACAGGGTGAGGTTTGCAGTGGGGCATCAGCATCTCTCTGCTGCTGCTGCTGAGGCACCTGCATTTTGTTTGGCACTACCTCATTTTTCTTCAGCATTTCCCCTTATGTACAGACCGAGCTGCAGCCCTGAGGTTCACTTCCTCCCACAGGCAGACTCTTCACAGAGAAATTTTAAGAAAACATGGACAAAAAGGCTCCTGGTCCATGAACACATTAGGCTGAACTGAGCTGAGTCCATCAAGCTTCTCTGTGGGGAGCTCTCCATGCTGAGAGCACAGTCAGCAGTGGCAGAGACAAATGTAAAAATGTCAGTTCAACTGAAGATGGTTACAAACCATGAAACTACTTTAGTCTGTGGTAAGGAAACCTCACCATGCCCAGTGAGAATTCCTTTATTGAACTGGTCCAGTGAAAGGTGCTCTCAGAAGGCTCCTTTTGTTTTTTCAGGCTCTCAGCATTCCACCTCATGTTTTGTACATGTGCTACAGGGCTTTGCTGAGCCTTATCACTGGAGGGTAAATTACATCCTTGTTACTGTATGAGGTGTGTTCTGAGCAGGTAACACACAGCAGAGACTGGAAAAGCATAAAAACCTGTGGGGTTTTGGGGGGCTGATCCATGTTCAGCTACTAGCAGTGAAATGGCTTCTCTGATCTGGCACTGCGGTGAAATGCAGCTGAGTGAGGGCCTTGCAGTATAAATCTATTGTGATTTCTGCATGCTCTCACCTCTTGATTGTAACTCCTATAAGGCACCTTTATGTTGGAGGAAAATAGATGCACAGTTTTGGCAGGGCAGGAGAAGGCAGCAGCAGCAGAAGCTCTGAGTGTTTGAGAGAAATTGCACTGTGGAAGGTCTGGCAAACACACAGTAATCAGTTTTTACCTATTTAGGGATTTCACAGGCAATCAATAAATTGTCAAGGGTATTTAAACTGGTAACTGAAGTGAAGAGGAGCCTGTGAACTGAAAGGACAAGACTGGGGTCAAAGTTCCTTCTCTGACTTTTAAAGGGACTCAGGTAGTTTAGAAATCATGTGTTGCTCTGTATGTTGTACCTGGAATTGGGCTGAGGTACAATGGGAGTCTGCTCACCTCTTGTGTAGATGCTCCAGAGCAGAACTGCACATAATCTGATTGGCGTTTGTAGGGGATGTTCTACACCAGAGATAATGACTTGACCTCCAGTGACCATTTCTTACCCTTATTCTAGGGTCCATCCAGGAGAAGCTCTGCTGATTCCCTTAAACAGTGCCTCTTTGTTTTTACACTGAAAGAGTTGGTTGGTTTTCTTTCCAAGCAATTAATTTTCACTGTCTGTAACCCTGTGGTGACATGTTGTCATAATAACTACAGAGAAGTTATATCCACTGGAAAAATCAAAATGACAATTTTTTTGGTCAGGCTGTTTGGTTTGATTTTAATGTGGGAAAAAATGAATTCTCATACTGATACACAAAGCATCAACAGATATCAAAAATCAGCATATACCACTGGGAGATGATAAATGTACACATGTTGACAGAAAAGCCAAGCTACATCCCTACTAAAAGGCAGTTGGAAAAGGCAGCTGTAGAAATGAGCAAGATCAAAACAGTAACTTCTTAAAAGGCTCTGAAAGAAAGAATTTCACAGAACAGAACAGCCCTGTGAACCTCTGTGCTGTACATAGAGGCATGAACAGTCCAGTCCCACGCACAGGTGGACAGGAATGCCTCTCAAGTGACTATTATCCTGAGTGACAGCTGGACTGGGAACAGTCACCTGCATACCTGAGCCTGAGAGATGTGATTTTCCAGCTGATGGGAGTCACCACATCATTACCCAAATCTCTTTTTCAAAATCTGCCTTTTCCTACTTAGTCCCCAGGCCCAGCACACTTTGCAGTCCATCTGTTTCTGGATGAGAAGGTGAAATCACATATTAGTTGAGAAAATTACCTTTGTGTCAGATTCTGTCTTTCCAATAGTGTGTACAGTGAGCTGAGAATGCTGGGCCCTCACTGAGCTTTTTACAATACCAAGAATAATTGAGAGCACATTCACTGGGCACACTGCTCAAACACAAAAGTACAATCCCATCGTGGCTGTGCACCTTCATCTCTTTTGGGATTTTTGTATTGCATTTTGGATCTTTCTTCCATTCAGCCTTGTAACCATTTGGAAGAGCTAATGTTGACCCGGCTGTGATGGCTAATGAGGATGCACAGTGCAGGCAGGCCTGTAACGTGAAGCACCCTTGTACAGCTTCTAAGGCTGAAAAGAGCATTCATTTTCTATGCATTCAGGCTTTGTATTTCTGTTCCTTTCTACACAAAAATGCTGGCTGGTTATCATTCCTTCTAATGGTTTTCCCCGGGGTAGATCAAAGAGCAATGTGGATTTCTTGGTGTGATTTTATACAAAGTTTCCTCCACTGCAGTTTGAATGACACACATCTCTATAGGGGGATTGCTCAGGCATGGGAACCTGGGCTCTGAGGGGGCTTCTGGGTTGGTGCATTGCCCAGAGCTGGCAGGTGCAGCAAGGCACAGGGGGGAATTGGAAAAGATTAACACGGTGTGAGTGCTCTGGTCAGGAATCTGGCTGCTTGTGCCAGCTGAGCAGGAAGGGCTCCCTCCTTCCCTCAGCCCCAGGTACTTTTGCTGTTGGTTGGGGGTTCCTTGGTACCCCCTCTCAGCACTGACAGTCCCGACTCATGCTCATCCCGGGCTGTCACAGCCTGCTTATCCCTGCCTCCCTTCTCTTAACGTCAGAGGAGTCAGCTGCTGTTCAAATCTGTCACCCTCATTCCAGACTTGGTAATTATCCCACCATAATGAGCGGCACTTACTGCTCATTTCCTTCTCTGGTCCTCGGGGAAGGACAAGGAAGGACGTTATCTCGCAGCCACACTTTTCTAAAGGTTAAGATCTTTCCCTTCAGCTAAGTGGAATATTGTTCCTTTAATCATACCTTTCTGCCTGATGTTTGTCGTCTTAACTAATGTGTGTCTCCCTGAGCTGGGTTCATCCCATACTCATTCCTCCCAGGATTTGTGTCAAAGCATTAATTTGCCGTGAAATTTCTTTCATTCAGTTTAATTTCAGGACTGCTGCTCAGGCTTTTTCATTTGAGATCAGATCTCAAGGCCTATATTTCACGCCTTATATCTGTGAGCATGCCAAAAGCCAACCACATTCCCTTTTAACAGCTGGGTTCAAAACTGATTTCAGGAGGCCAGGCTGAGAGACCTGAGGATGCCCAAATTAGGCTGCTCTGGGCAGGCCACTGGCTGGCTCTCAGACCAAGATCTAAATTCTTTTGGAAGCAGATGTGTGTGAAGCACAGTGCTGTGTGCTGGTTGCATATTGCTGGGTTGGCTTTGTGCATTAAGGAGAGAATATAACAATAAAGCACACAGTCAGGAGAAGTGGCTGTCTGAAGTGTGACACTTGCTTTATAACGCTGAGGCTTGAAATCCAGCCTGTGAGGATTTGCTGACAAAACTGGGTGATACACCATCTCCTGAGTGCTCTTGCACTTAGCCGTGCTTTTGACCTGTGGATGGCAGAGGAGCCAGTGAAGTGCCATTGTACGGCTGGCACAAAAGTGCCTTGTTCTGATTTTGTGCCAGCCATGCAATCTGGAGCCACTGCCTAGATTTCAGCACTGGCTCTTGGCTCTGGTTTGGTGAATTTTCTGAAGCTCCTGTTTGGCTCTGGGTGCTGTGTTTTCAGTGGTGTATCCCCAGAGACTCTGTGATGTCGGAGCTGCTCCCTGTAACCAGCCTACTTGACTTGCTCTGCTCTCCCCACCCTCTCCAGCTCCTCCCTGCTGACCCTCGCTATTTTGTGTGTTCTTTGCAAACCATAACACCTCCATTAAAATGCAGATGTGTCAGCAAGGAAGGCAGCAACAAAGTCTTTCTGGCACTGTGGGTACCACCTCTCTCCTCAGTTTTACTACAAAACATGGTAATTATTCCAAGAGTAGATCCTGTTTGGCTGATGTCTTGCGACTGAAAGCCATGAAAAACATTATTCTGTGTAAGTTCCCTTTATGTACTAATGAGAACGATCACACATACCACAAGCTGCAGAGAGGAAGAATATTTTCACTGAAAATCAATCCATGCTGCAGCACTTGTAGATAAACCTGATGTTATGCAAACATTTTCCTGCTCCTTGTTGAAGGGAAAACATGCTGCACCCACATGACCAATTGCCTCATGTGTCTTTTGTGATCTGACTATTTTTTGTATTTGACTTATGCTAATGGGGACGATCGTGGGCTGTGCCTTGCTTCAGCTTGTCACAGCTTTTGCTAACAGCCCTGTTTTCCCAGGCAGCCTTGGCTTCAATTCTGACAGCTGTGGAGGAGAAAGTGTTAATACAGCCCTGCTTATTTTAGCGAGTGAATCAGTGGGTTTAGGGAAACTGTTCAACACATTAACCCTTTTTTCCCAGAACA
Organism: Polioptila caerulea; assembly: GCA_013397295.1. Classification (NCBI taxonomy): domain Eukaryota; kingdom Metazoa; phylum Chordata; class Aves; order Passeriformes; family Certhiidae; genus Polioptila; species Polioptila caerulea. The sequence goes on along the minus strand of VYXF01006680.1, from coordinate 932,167 downwards.
ACACACAAAAATCCCTGTAGAGTGAACAGATGGCTCGACATATTTTTAGCCTTGCTCTCTGTTCCCATGGTACTCCAGACTGTGTGGGATTCCCCATAGACTGTTGTAAGATAGGTGGGCCCAGCCAAATGTCTTGTTTTGCAACACAGCATCAGAGGGAAGGAGGGAAATGGAATCCTGTTTAAATCAGCTGTTTAAGTAACTAAATGAAAGGTTTTTCGTTCTCACATATCCATAAATTGTGGGGGAGACTGTAGAGAGAGGTTGGTCTTATGATGCTGGCACTTGATTATTGTCAGCTGCTACATTGCATTAAGAGGGACAAAATAAATGTGAATTCCTCTTCTAGGGGTGTTGTGTGTATAAACAGTTGCTACATCCAAAGGCATAGGTTGGCAGAGGAAAAGCTCACCAGGATTTTGGTGGTTTCTGGCTCAAAGATAAAATAGGGGAAGGTAGTTTTTGTAGCTGTGAGCTGTCTCTTAGGGATGTGTGCTCTGAGGAAGTTCTGAAAATTCCTAATTCCAGGCAATGATCCTTTCTCTGGTGAGGTCAGATTCAGAGCTATTCACATGCACTCTGTTTCAAAGTTTATTGGTGATTCTTCGTGGTTGTAAAATGTTTTGTTGTGTAAGTAGAGAGGCTAACCAGCAAGGTATATGGTGTGAGAGAAGGGGTTCCTTATGTCAGGAAAATGAATGCACAAACACCAGAGGTTTATGTCCATAAAGGAGACAGAGGAGTCATTTTACTTTATTTGAATAAAGGGAAAGGCCATGGGGCATTCCCCTGGGGTCTCTCCAATTTTTGGAGGACACAGCCTCCTTTTTATCCCAATTTCCCAGCCACATTTTCCTCTCTCTTTCCTCATTGGCTGAGGTACTTGAGAGGTTCAGTCTTCCCAGAACACCTGATACCTAAGATTCCCCTCCAATGTATAACCCTCTCTTTTAATTTTTAGTTCTTACGGAATTTATTGTTTTCCCCCATTGTTTTTCATCTTTCAATATCCAATTTTATTTATCAGCAAACCTGCAGTTTGTTTGTAAGCAAATACCTTTTTTCCATTCATCAATGGAATCCTTCCCTTTGTTTCTTTTATCTCTCAGTGCTGGTTTTATCTATCAGCAAACACACAGCTTGTTTGTACAGACAAATCCCTCATTCCTCTCACTTAGGAGTAATGACTTTTGGATTTCAGCTGTGGCTAGACAGTCTAAGTGTAAGGATGATACCTAGAAAATTGGGGTATGCAATATGGCAAGAATTGTATTTGTTATCCCAAATTAGGTTTGTGTCACTGTGTCTTGAAGACTGCAAGTGATTTCCCAATGTGGAACAGAAATCATAGCATTTCCCTAACACTGCCTGTATTTCTGATATACACCAACATTCATTGAGGTTCATGGGGTATTATGTTCTCTTAATAGCTCATTTGCATATTGGAATGTTTTGAACAAATCCATCCCTAATGTGTTCTCTCAGCAGTACTATGTGGCTCAGTCTTTTACCATCAGCAGATAATAAAATGCTTTTAACATAACAAAATGCTGAAAACAAGATGATGGCAAGAGTCTGCCCAGTGGGGCAGATTTCATTGCAGCAGAGCACAGTTTAGAAGTACCTGTACATGGTGTGAGATCACCAGCGTGCCTGGTGTGCCATGTCCAGTTGGGCAGATGTATTCAGAGGTGACAGACACCAGCCCGGGGGCAAGTGAGACAGGGTAAGACATGCAGCAAGCTACAGCTCCAGGCAGGTTTCACAGCTGTCTGCAGCATCACTGCCTTTATGGTGCACTCTGAGTGTGGTGGCAATATTGCCATCACCATCTTAAAGAAGGGGAAGCCAAGGCAGATGAAATAATTTGCTGGTAACATCATGCAATTGGAAGGCTTGCTGCTCTATCCCCCCTGCCACAGCCCCACGGTCACTGCACACCATGTCCTTCCCCAGCAAAGGGGTCTCCCATCAGGATAAACCCTCCTGCCCTGGGGGCCGTGATGTGGATCCTACAGCTCCTGCCCTCCTCCCTCCAGAAGCTGAGATGAGGCAGTTCCTGCCCTCCTCTGCTCCTTGTCGCTCTGTGCAGTGCTCCCCAGCCCAGCTCAGCAGACTGGGCTGTGTCCCTGCCTTGGGGAAGGGCAGCAGCTGCCCTGCTGTGTGTGCTGCAGCCTCAGCTGCCCTGCTGTGTGTGCTGCTGTGTCCCTGCAGCTGCAGCTGCCCTGCTGTGTGTGCTGCAGCCTCGGCTGCCCTGCTGTGTGCCTGCAGATGCCCTGCTGTGTCCCTGCAGCTGCCCTGCTGTGTGCCCTGCAGCTGCCCTGCTGTGTG
>VYXF01006680.1:872776-929571 GCA_013397295.1 Polioptila caerulea | reverse complement strand
CCCTGCAGCTGCCCTGCAGTGTGCCCTGCAGCTGCCCTGCTGTGTGTGCTGCAGCTGCCCTGCTGTGTGCCCTGCAGCTGCCCTACTGTGTGTGCTGCAGCTCTGCAGAGCTCCACCACTGCTCCTTCAGCAGCTGCACTGTGCTCACCACCTGTCCCCACCTGAGCCCAGGTGATGCTTGCACAGAGCATTAATAACACGCCAACACCAGAAGCTCCCTTTTTCCTCTGAATGCACTCAGCCACCTGCAGTGCCTCTGGAGCCACCTCCTTCTTTCTGTGCCTTTGTGATTCACCGATACGTTTCACATCCTCCACATGGTGGATGTTTTCTCCATCTGGATAACTGGAGGATATTTTTCTCCCCTTGGTCCAAGGCCCTTTGGAGTCAGGTCATGTTTGGAAGAAGATGCAATTCCATGTGTTGATGCTAAACTCAGGGAAGGCAAGTGAATGGACTCCCTTAAATCTGATTAGACTTTTTGCATTGCAGCCATCAGTAAATGATGGATTTGACAGATTTAGGAATTTGCTCAAAGTTGAGGCCAAGATTGCTCAACAGATTTGCTTATGTGATTTAGGACACAATCCCAAAATCTGCCTTCTAGCTGGTAAATTGGGTGTGCACAGTTAAAGCAGAAACTGAAGCAATCCTTTCTGTGTACAGAGAGCTTGCAGAGAAGCCAACTTTTAGGCTTGAAGCCCACAGATAAAGGGACAATGAGTGATGCTTGAAATCAAAATTCAAAGCAAATTCAAAGGCATTGTTTCCAGCAATGATGTATGTCCCTGCATGCTTTGGGATCAAACAGCAGCTGATGGAAATTCATGATGCTGTTTGCAGTGGCATGAATTATTTGTGATGCACAGTCTGCCAGGACTGAGTGGGCAGGCAGTTTGTTGGACTGGTCCTGTAGGGTCAGGCTCAGGGAGAGCATCAGGTCATCTCATGTGACATCCTGAAATGGTGACAGCTCAGATTCTAACCCACTTTTTCTAGGCTAGGTAAATCTTCCAGGAGTGTTTCACCTTTTTAAAAGGCCTCAGATGAGGGACTCCAGTTGCTTTTTATGCTTTCAGACCCTTCCTGATTCATAGTTCTGGTGATAAATCATGCTAATAAAACAATTGTGCTTTGCTTTTAATTGGAGTCTGTTTGGTTTTATTTGGCAGATAATGGTTCTTTATGTCTTTTCCTCTGCTTCAGTCTTTTTGAACCTGCAGTTCCCTGCTTGCAGAAGTCTTTATACTTCGTAACAAATCATCACTTGATCTCCCTTTTGCCAAATTAAACAGAAGAAAACGCTATTTTTTGGTTGCATAAGATGTTTAAATTGTATGTCAGTTCTGTGCAACCTGTCTGTGTTTTCAGCATCTCATGTGACAGTAGGTACCACAACTGTGTGTGTGCTAGTTTCTCCAATGCAATGTAAAATAATTTCCCTCTTGTGTTGTGTCTGTGAAATGCCACAGTATCACAGAGAAATCTCATTTCTTTCCCCTCCATCTATAAATCCCAGCTCATGAAAAGACAGCCGTTCTGACTGAAAAGCTGCAACATCTGGGACCCCATCAGTGCTGAGAACACCTGAACCCAGGGCTGGTGTGAAGGACAGGGGTGGGTCTCACACGTGGTGGTCTCATTGCCCAGCCCTGCAGCAGCAGCGTTTCAAACTGTCGAGGTGTAAACTTACACCCTTTCCAAATGTGGGCAAGGCCAGTCTGTTGAACCAGGGTGAGTGCAGTTCTGCTGCTCCTTGGATAAATCATGAGGGAAGCTCTCCAATTCCACCCTGCGGCATTTACGTTTAATCTCCTTTTGCTGTTTTTTTGAGGTTTCTCACAAATGCTTCTGCCTCTTCCTGCCCAAATGTCGCTGCTGCAGCACAGCCTGACCTTTTCCTGCAAGTGCTTGTGTTGCCTTTGTCAGTTCCCAGGTGTTCCCTGCTGGCACTTCAGGGTGAGACGTGCTCACAGGCTCCTGCAGTATGAAGGCAAGCTGCTGAGACAAGTTGTTTATTTCACATGGCATCTTCTGGCTCTGATTTGGATCCTGCTCCAAGATTTCAGTGGATAGAGCTGGTGTGGGGTCCTCTGATCTCAGTTATTTCTAAATCTTACAAATGTTTTTTATCTTGACAAAATCTTTTCTTTTTTGAAGAAAATTCAATGAGGTCAATAGAGGTCTGAGTTTCTTCTTGCCTGCAAATGGAAGCAGGATTCAGTTCCAGTCAGAAAATCTTTGCTGGAAAAAGTACTGATGCTGTCTTAGCAGTACAAGAGCTGGCCAGGGGTCTGGGAGGGTTCCTTGGCTATTCAGTACGAGTGCCCCTGTATTGAACTCACTTGCAAGAAAAGATCAATTTCAATAAATCTCTTCTGAGGTCTGTCAGTGATTTTTCCTCTTTTCTCCCCTTCCTCCACTGCCTCTGCTACAAACATCCTTCTCATTCTGCTTTTTCAAGTGTTCCCAGCATCCTCTTATGTGTCAGAAAGCAGCACAGGGCAAACAGCCCTTTGCAGGGCAGTCAGGATGGCTGGGAAACCCAAGGGACAGGAGGCAAACACCTTGGCTGGAGTGAGCAGGTATTACCATGGAGAAACAGGTTTGCATTGAAGGGGTAAGCACTCATTCATCCAGGTGAGTTAGACAATAGGGACAGAGGTTTGATCTTCTCCATTTGTTTCCCAAAGAAAAATGATTTATTTCTTCTCTCTGAGATATTTATGTCTTCTCTCTAACTATTGGATGCCTTCTGAAGGATTCATTAGAGACACCCTTGCAGCTGCCAAAAGAACCAGCTGGATTATTGAGCCTGCAGCTCATTTTTTCTGCCTTTGTTTGCTTCCTACAGTGAAGAACTAGTTTTCAATCCTTGTTTGTGCTGCCTATCCCACGTGGTGGGGGACTGCTCTGTGCAGAGAAGAATGTCTGTCCCCAGCCCAAAACACTGCCCCTACTCATTGTGATGGCTTCTGATGTTAAACTGTGGAGCACACAGTGCTCCTGTGCTGCCTGCAGCTATCACAACAATCACACACTCATCTCACACTGAATTTTGGCAGCAGTTGGTTTTTTAGTCCTGTGTCCCTTGCCAGGGGATCAGCAGAGCCCAGCATAGCCCAGAGATGTGGGCCCAGGAGTCTGAGTGTGTCCAGGACTGGCACATGCTGCGTGTCCCACATGTGCAAAACTGGCATTATCAAGGACAGAGCTGCTGTTCCCTCATGTCCTGGCAGAGGCCATGGACTCCTCCAGTCCCAGGGGGTTGTTGACTGCAAAAAATGCTTCAGTGTCACCCAGCCTGCCAGGTAGGCTGACAAATCCATGTTTCCCAAGGCAATGAATAAATAAAACACCTTTTGATTCATTGTGGGGAGCCAACCCTTTCTGAGGAAGGAGAGGAGTTCGTTTCTTTACAAAGTGAAGCAGAAGGGTAGTTTATACAGTGTGGACAGCAGAGAAGAGTTAAGGGTAACTGCAGTTTATTTAGCCACAGATTGAAATTCAACTTGAAGCAATGCCTTCAGTCTGGAATTAACTAGGAAGAGCTTCTTGCCTTATTCCAGAAAGCTACTGGTAGAAATGCACGATCAAGTGCACTGCAGGTTCTTGAAAACTGTGTGCAAACATGCAGGGATTTATGTACCAAAGATGTGGGTATATTAATGCACAAACCCTATGCAAGTATCCATGCAAACGTATGCCCTGGTGATTGAAATCCTTTTATCCCATGACCTGTGATGGGAGCTGTGTTTATTCCTGGCTGAAGATGTGAGCACTGCTGGCATTAATTCCACCAGGCTGTTCTGTAAATTCTTCACCATCTCCTGCACTGATGTCAGTTATTTGCGTTGTAATATCCAATTGAGAACCTGCAAATTGGATCCAGGGGAAACTAAATTTAACTAAACTGAAGCATTTTGCTCAGGTGATAATTTCATTTACTGTTAAGACATTGCTTAGACCTAAATGTGAACATATCCTCTGGTCCTCCATAATACACACTCCCAGGCACATAACATGTCATTTAATTTGATTTTAAAAGTGTAATTTTAAATATCTGAGCAGCCAGTAGACTAAAACCTTTGGATCAATGAGAAATAGAATGCCAGATTCACTGGGAACACCCAGTGACACTGCTGTGTTACAGCACAATAGAAAATAGACTGGAGACTTCCCAGCTGGCTGCAGGAATCTGTGCATTAAAACCTACAACACTATTGTTGTTCATGAAGGTGACAGGGATAACACCAACCCAGATTTTCTGTATCAAGCATATCTCTATTTAATTGGTTTCAGTGAGGATTTTCAGCTAGCCTGGAGAGCATTAACCACACACTGTGGTTTCTGGTGAAGCAGCTTTTTTTTTTTGAAACACAGGTATGAGTTCTGGTGCTCTAAATCAGTGGGGTTACAGTAATTCCTTGTGATGCCAGGGTGAGAGTTTGATCCTGAGTCACACCAGAGTTGACATCTGGGCTCTGCTGCCCAGCTGGCAGGACGGGAGCTGTGGAAGCCTTCCACAATATGAAAGTTTTGAGAAAATGTCTGACTTGTCATGGGCTCTGAACTCGTCACAGAGCTCCTTACTTGCCCTGCCTACATGAGCTGATTTTTTATTTTCCCTAAGAAAAGGGGAGGGGAAAGGATTCAGTTTAAGGATCGACTTGTGCCTTTCTCATTCAACATAGAATTGTGCTTATGAGTAAAAACTCTGTCATTTTTTTCATCCAGATTTGCTTGTTCTAAATGAGCCCTTTGGCTTATCATGGCCATTATTGTACAGAGGGAGTTTATAGGCACTGAGAAGTGCATGTAGGAAGAAGTGTCATGCAGATACATTAATGCATTACTGCAGGGCTTTGGAAAACTGCTGGGGTTTTGCTAGCACGTGGGAAAAAAAAATCACACCAGAAAATTGAGAAACTGGGTCATCTGGATTCATTTGCTGCGTCTTTCCAGCTGGGCTTTTGTTGCTGCTCAGACTGACATATCTGAGCTCACACAGATTGTGCTGCAGCAGGATCCTGTGGCATCCTCCACACCTGCTGTCCCTGCAGCAGCTTGTTCCTACTCCTGGGTGTCTGGAAGTGAGGGTCCCTGCAAGGTGCTACAGGCAGAGGCACAGGCACACAAGGGGGTGTACACAGGCACACAAGGGGGTGTACACAGGCACACAAGGGGGTGTACACAGGTACACAAGGGGGTGTACACAGGCACACAAAGGGGTGTACACAAGCTCCAGCAGAGTGGTTGTCAGAAAGAACAGCCAGCTGTGTGTCCAGGTGTGCACTCAGCTCCCTGGGCTGTTTTGCCTCTCACCTTATTCTTCTTCGGCTACTTGTTCCTCCATTCCTTCTTTTCTAGACAGCACCACAGCCTCTCCACTCTAGGCTGCTTTTATTCCTCTATCCCAAAACTCTCCTGAAAAATATGCCAGACCTTTTTTGGGGCAAGTGCTAATTTGGTGGCTGTGTTTAAATTCAGAATATAATCTCATATAATCTCATTCTATAGTTGAATAATTATCAGAAAGGCTGAACTGTGAAGCTGAGATTATAAGGAGTAAGTACATTGCTTTTTTGCACAGTGTGCTGGACACAACCATTCTATCTCTCATCACATGAATATATTTTCATACTGTTAATTTTCCTATACAAAAATTATATTCTCTGCTGTGTCAAGGAAGTTTGGTTTCATTCCAAGTGCCCAATGGGTTTTCTCTCCTATAATCTAGATTATTCAGGAAATGAGACTGCTATGGGCTGTACACCTCTTTGTCTGTCCTTTCTCCTTCCCTGAGAACTTGTGATAAGAGGGGTGGAGATTCACTAAGGTTTTAAGTTCCTCTGAGCTGAATGCATGGCGAGAGCTCCCAGAGGAGGAGATTCTGTTAGCACCCTGCTCTATGGTGAGAGGATAGGTCACAGATTCACCCCTTATTAAGTTCTTGAGACCCCCATAGAACAGGGTTGATGTGTCCCATCTGAAGAAGTTTTGGGCAGAGCACGTGCCTTAGTCAGCACCACTGTCATACAAGACATGATTCCTCCTTCCAGAACCATTTATCAGCTTGTTCAAGCAAACAGTGTGAATATTCTTCAACTTGTAGTCTTCTCTAGAAGATACAGACTGTATCAGAGCAACAGATGATACACCAAGCTCAACACATATTTTATCATCTTTTATTTTAGGTGGAAAAACTGGCAAAGTACTTGGACCCGAATGATTTGGGAAGAATCAATTTTAAGGACTTCTGTCACGGAGTTTTTGCTATCAAAGGTATGTGCATATTTCTTAAAAATAATCCTGTTCAGTTCCACTAATGTTTCTCTGGTTGCAGAAAATGTAATGATCAAAGACATCCTCTCTTTTAACTGTGGTTATTTGTAGTGACAGTAGAGCAGCTCTGGGAACAGAGCCAGGATATTTTTCCTTTTTGTGCATCTTAATGGAGCAATGTGAGAGTTCCTGCATCCATAGGTGCTTGGGCATTGGTTTTCTTCTAATTTTTGTCAGAATAATAAATGTGGTTTAAAGACAAATACAGCAGAAGAAATTGTAGCTTTGTGGTTAACAGGCAGGGCTCAGGTTTGATACCTCCAGATTCTGATCTTGTTTTGCTGCTGATTTACCTCAGGGAGTTAGGGAGCCCTTGGTTCTCTACTAGGAAATTTAGGACTATTATATTCCTCTTGAGGTATCTGCAAGCTATAATTGATTCATGTTGTTATGGTACTCGGGGTTATGTATTGGAATGAAATGAATTAATTACAGGTTGGCCATGCAAACCCTGAAGAGGGAGATCAGGTGGATCCAACCACCTCCTTTCCAAGGAAATTGTCCTTGACAGAAGACATAGACATTGTCATGTTTTAGAGCTTAGCCTAAAGGCAACAAAAAACCAGTGAGGAGGGACTTCAGCTGATTTGCTGCTGATTGCTTTTCTAACTTGGGGATGATAGTTAGGCAAAATAATTCATCCTATCCTTTTTGGGACACATGTTCTGTCCTTTGTAAAGTGTTGGAGTGATGTCATAGTCCAGAGGCTTCACTTCAGGGACAGGGTGGATGTCACAGTGAGTGTAGTGTGGTTCCAGGAGAAGCCTCTGGAGAGTTTGCTGTGATGAGATTATTATGAAGCCATAACGATGCAAAAACGTAAAACCACAGTACTTTTAATTAAAGTTTATGGCTGCCAAAGACAGTGTGTATTTAGGTAAAATTACAGTGAGAAGCTGCTCTCATCAATGTTCTTGGAGACGTCATCCAAGGTGACACTGATGTGTTTGAGGAGAAGGCCAGAGAAAGCCCAGGAGGAAAGTTATTTGTGCACAGACCCTGAAGTCTCTGCTGGGGGTTTTCCTTCAAGAGAAAATGCTGTAGCAAACTGAGTTCTAGTTTAAGTAAGACACAAGCTCTGTAAATCATCTGGTGTTTTCTGTAATTCACAGTCCAAAGACTGCACAAATGCCAAAATATGATCAGGAAGGGATAGAAATGACTCAGAACATCTCTTCTGTGGTAACTGTGCCCTTGTCTGTGTACCCTCAGGGATGGAGTGGGCAGCTGCATCTCCTTTACTGGGGGACAGTGTGAGAGTATTGAGTTATCAGGGGCATGAGGCCTTGGAGGTTCATCCTTGCTCACCTTGTGGAAACTGATTCTTGTGTTCATATCCTAAGGTTTAATCCTGCAAAGATGTGACTGGATCAGACTGCCTGGAGTACCTTGCACTCCGAGTTTATGAAGAGCTTAAAGCCCAGGTGTGGGGTAGGATGTAGGGTCCAAATCGTTTGTGTGCTGCTTGTTAGGGTGTATGTGTGAACAGAAATCACCCAATTCTGCAGCATCACCTAGAGCTCCCTTAGCACATCATTAGCATTTCAGCACTTACACAGGCTCAGTGCTAAGTGTTTATCCTGGAAGCAGCAGCAGCTGTATCTATTTCTGATAAGACACTGTGCTGCATGTTTTCACAGCATCTCTTTAGAAAAGCTGCTCCTACTGCTCACCTCACAGCATGGAAATTTTGTTCATCTTTGGCTCCCTGCCATATTTTCCTTAAAAATTAAATTGGTTTTGTTAAAGGTCAGAAAGGGCATGTCTGCCTTTCAGAATGGAAAGCCTCCACCGTGTTGTTTTAGTGCAGCCACATCCCAAGGGCAGTAGCAGGCTTATTATCAAACAAAAGCAATTTGTCTTGGCAGCAACAGATTATAAATATGATTCCTTGACATCTCAGCCTATTACAAATGCTTGGGGCAGTCAGATTAATAGGGCAAAATGAGATGTTATTATAAATCCAGTGGGGTTTTCGTAATAGAGTATGAAGTTGTGCTATTCTTAGCACTGGAAGCCAAATGTTTAAATTCAAGCTTTACAATCCTAATGCCTTACTATATTTCTTATTTATGAGAAAGAAAAATCCTATTTTTTAAAATAAATTAACTTCAAATTAATTTGTCTTATAGATACTTGCCTTTATAGTATGGTGATGAAATTGTTTGCTGCACAGAGGTGATATAATGCACAGGTTTTTTAGTGGCTCAGTGCCTTGAATTTATTTAAATCATGAAGTTTGAGATATCTAAGAGCAACAGCTTCAAATCAGAGTTGACCTCTGATGATGCTGGTTTGAGCATTTCATATCCAGGGTTAGATTTCAGTGAAAAGCTAAATGTTGGAACTTGAAAAAATCCTGAACATCTAAGTGTTTAATGCTCTGTAACTGGTTGATAGAGGAGCTCCTACCCCTGGATCTAAAATCTGCATCTTGGCCTCTCTCCTCCATAAACCAGGGCGTTATTTACTCTTACATGGTACAAGTGAGAAGTGGTGTGTTCCTCTACAAATGGACATCAAGCCTTGTTTCCTCCTCAGTGCTTCAGAGCTGGATAAACCTCATGACATATGGGTGGTGTACCTCTGCAGCAACTGCTGGGACTGTCAGGTGGAAAAGAGTGAATTTCCTTCAGCTGCTGAGCAGCAGGAGCTGTGGGTAAGGATGAGTGGTCTCACTGACAGTAGGACCTTGGGAAGTGGTGGAGAGGATTTGTTCAAGTGCAGGTGAATATGCTAGAGGGCAGGAGTGTGTTGGAGGAGCCTGTTCCCACTGTGTCTCTGGGGTGGAATACTGGACATGTATGGTGCTTGCTATTTCTGGAAGGCTTTGTTTCTTTTTCTGTTCTTTTGTGGATTAAAGGACTTTGCCTCAGCATCTGTGCTGAGTCCCTGCTGTCTAGGCTGCTTTCCCCATGCAATTGGGTTCTGCCAGAGCCAGGGATAGGACTGCCATCGAATTTGAAGCTTTGCAGCAATTTCATTGGAATGCCACAGTATGAAGGTTTTACTTGTGCTGAAGCTGCCCTCTCTATCTGCTGCCTGCAGGGCTTTAATGACTGCCTGCCTGCAGAGCAATTGCCATGAAATAACACCTGTAGCCTCTTACCCAAGTGCTCTGTGCCACTGCTGCCTGACACCAAGGGCAGCCACAATATCCTCAAAGGCTGAATTCCCATTAATTTTAGCAGGGTCAGCGTGGGAACCATTCCTGTTTCCTCAGCAGAGCCAATGGCTGTTTTTGCTGTTCTGAATTTATATTGTACTGACCCAGTAAATATTTTGTTCCACTTGTAATACTTAAAGGCTTGAGTGGAGCTGTTAAATCCCTGTGCTCTGAGGCTGGTGGGTTCTACAGTCAGGTGTGTTTACAGGACCAGGCTCTAACTGAGTGTGACCTGTTCCTTGTATTTTAAGATTTCTAGTGCCTTTCCAATAGTCTCTTTGCTTTGGTACTCTGCTTAAAAGTACCCAAAAACCCTGGCAAAGAAAGGGGGAGCTCCCCCTGCTGCCCTCGGTGTTAGAGCTCACGGAGATGGGAGGGTACTGCATGAGCACAGATTAATACAGAATTAAATTACAAAGGCAGATGTAGTCTGACTTTAGAGCTTATTTTAACCATGAAAGCAGTGCTGACTGCTGTGTAGTGTTTGGAGGGTCATGGCTTTTATAATGGGAGAGACTGAGCCACATCAGCACACAGCATTTCTGCATTTATCCATCTGTGTGCTTTAGCAGAATCACTGTTTTTTCAGATGAAATCATACAGCCTGTTGTTCTCCTGGAGCAAGGGAGTCTTTCCCTCATCTTGTAGAAGTTTTAAGGACATTTTAATTATGTTCTGTTATGGAATTTGAAAATGGAGAGTTGTAGGAGCTTCTTCATATTCATTAACAGTGTGAAAGAAGCACAGCTGTGAATTTATACACTTCCCCACCTGCAGCAATAGCAACCTTTGAATCTTCAAAATAGTAACACAGACCATTATGTGCCTTCAAAAATCCATCTCTGTGCTTCCTTAGATCCTGAGGCATCTCATCACTGCAGTTGGTTGGAAAGCTTCTAGAAGCAGGCTATATATAAGCAGCTAAAAGTTAAAAAGTAGGTATGTTTCTCTGTGAGTTCCTAGCAATTTTTAATGAAAATTCCAAGAATACAGATTTGCCCAAAGTTTCAAAGAAATGTTCCAAAAGGGATGCTAGCTCAGACAGTGACAGGTTATTTGGACTGTGAAATAATATGAAAATAATACAATATGAAATGTGATGGTGTTTTTTGAAAACAAGGTTTTCTAAAGCAGAGTATTTCTGGCCTTCTGTTTCACTGGAAATTACTTTTTTTTCTTAATAGCTTTTATAGTTTCATTCAGATGCTCCAAGCAAACATATTTCTCACAAAACCAGTGCCAAGTTTTGGCCATCTCTTTCAACTAATTATAAAATCTAATTTGCAGTCCCATAGCTGAGAAAAGTGTTGTACCAGCTGTGCCCTGAAGATCCAGCATGGACTAAGAGATGGGTATATTGCAGTCATGTAAAAGGGACTTTATTTGCCTGTAATATCTAGGATCAGGACAGCTGCAGCAGCATGGGAATTTCAGTAAAGCACATCAGAAAACCCCAAAGTCCACATGAACCCATTTAGGTTTGTAGCTGTAGCTCTCAAACTGCAATGAGGCTGTAACTGGAGATGGTCTGATGGATCTGTCTGTTCTGGTAAGAATAACTTACTGACAGGAGTGGTGCTTGGGATGGCTCCAGGGACAAGGACTGTCAGGGAATGTGAAGAGATGAGCTCTCCTGGAATTCATTACCCTATAGCTGCTCAATGAACTGAAGTTGGCTGCTCCTAAAAGTACTTGAGAGTTTTCTCAGATTTAACTAAATTTCACTAAATACATGCTGAAATTATAAATGATCTAATACACCACTAAAGATCCAAGGGCAGATAAAGTACAAAGCTATTGCTGTTAGGAAAAATGCCAGAAACCAACTACATTTAATTAGGTAGCCAGATTTGATTTCCTATAATATTAAAATTGCTTAATTGCCTGTGAAAATTGTCTGATGTGTTATGGGTTAAATCTCCTTGGAGCATTTGCAGGAAACAGCTTTGCTACGACTGAGTTTGTTTGTGGCCAGAATGTCTGTTTGCAAATCAAATGTTTGTTAGGGTGTGAAAACCATTTTTTAAATTAAACTGATTGTAAATTTGTGAAATTATCTCATAAAGGGTATCATGTCTAGCAACCTGAGTGAACTGAAAAAGTGAAAGGTTCATGTCTTCCCCTTCAGTGACTTGTAAATTACTTCCATCATCTTTGCTTAGGACTAAAGATGACCCTGTTCTGGCCAAATGAATTGTGTTTGCTTTTGCATTTAGGATGAATATTTTTTAACCCAGATAACTTTGACAGACCAGGCTAGAGAGTGACACAGTGCTTTGTTAAACTAAAACTCATACACATCCGTATTTCAGAGTCTCTTGAGAGGATGGAGAAGCTGCTTCTGTGATGGCTCATCAGGTGTCTTTAGCCAGAGAAGAAAATTCAGCAGCTTCTGGCCTCTCTGGTTCTATGATCTGATTGTTTAGTCCTCTCTTCAGACAGAAGCTTGCTGCCAGTCTGTGTAGCAGTGGTTTACATCGAGCACAGCCTTTCAGAGAGTGTTTCTCCATAAACAACACCCTCCAGTGGAGCTGCAGCAATGGGTGCACAAGGACATGGAGCTGTTCCTGGGTTACTCTTTCCTCTCTTTGCTACCTCACTGTTTTTGCAGTACAGCTAAGACTTCTTGCCAAGTGCTGCCCAGAAATGTGGAGGAAATTTTCCCAACTGCAGCAAAGGAGAGAGAGCATCGAGCACATTAATATCTTATGATACAGGTAGACATCCAAATGAAATATCTCTAATCAGCCATGTAAGCGGCTTTCAGTTCTACCTTTGCCGGGAAAATGAATTTATAGCAGTAATAGGACATGTCTAATGCAAGAGGTCCTTAAAGTAGCCAGGAATTACTCCTTTGCTTCATTACAATGGGTTCTTTTCTGACAGATTCTAGCCTTGGGTGCACAGTGCTGCACAGCTTGAAATATCCACCATGGCAGTTCTGCAGACCTCAGCACACAGGGCTCTGCTCAGGAGTGGTTCTGCTAGCAAAAGAACAAATCTTTGTCCAGTACCTTCCTATTTCCATACTGAGATTTGCCAGAGTAAACTGTGATTTGTTGTTGTTTTCTGTCTGGACTGTGACACTAATTTAGCTCACTGGCACATCCCAGGCTGCAAGCCAGGATGTGTTCTGGTGATAAGAGAATTTGAGACACTCCAGTGTTCCCTCTCCATGATATGCCATTGCGTAACCCTCCTGGAATACCTGAAAAATTCAAATTCGAGGAGCAAAAGGTGAGATTGTGTTGGCATTGTTGCAGAAAAACACTGAATAACAAAGCTGATGCATCACCTGACTGCATCACCTTCCTGGGGATAAGGGGTGGTCCAAGGAAAAGACCAGCATCAGTCCTCCAGAGTTAAGAGATTCTGATTTGTGTCCACACAGGGAAAAGGGGAACAGAGAACTTTTTCTTAAAACTCAGTTCTTAACAGGAATAAAAAAAAAGTGGCACAATCTTGGAATTCTTGAAGCCAGTGGCCGTTTTTTCATTGATTTTCTGCATGTTGGCACAAGTTCAGATGTCTGCAAGGTAGTGATGATGTGGTTTAGTAATCTCAGAGGAATATGGTCTCTCAGCATTTCCTTCTGCTCTTCCCTTTTTAATGGAGTATAATGCCATGCAGGTCTTCCCAGGATGAGAGTCAGGCTGTGCCAGCTTGCCTGCAGAGCAGTGCACAGGGATACTGCCTACTGCTCACCCAGACACCTCCCCACCCAAAGGTCCCTTTGCAGAAGGAGGCTGGCTCAGATGAATTTATGCCCTGAATCTGCCAGCACTGATGGAAACCTGGCCTGTGACTCCAATAAAGGCAAGATTTGGCTTTGCCATTTTAAGTTATGCAGTTTGGTAAACAAATTGGATTAAATGCCTGCTGATGTTCTGGAAGTGGGTCTGGTGCTTGGCCAGGTTCTGGATCAGGCCATCAAAGCCTGGGTCAGGTGAGGTGGTGAGGGCTGCTCCGAGTCAGCTGGATGCAAAGGAGGCAATGCTTTTCTCCCCAGTGTTTTTACTGAATAAATGACAGGCCAAGAGCTATCGTGAAGTGCTTCTCCCTAATGGACAAGGGAAATGAAAGAATGTGATCAGGAGTTGGGAATATCCCCTGAGGGGTTTCCCCCTGCTACATCAAACCCGGTTTGGCCGGGGATCGTGGCTGTAAAAACAGGGCGGGTACGAGGGGTGACCCAGGGATGTTCTTTAACCCATTGGGGACCAGGTGCTCTCTAGGCAGCACCCAGAGGCCACATGGCCTGGAGCTGCTTCCAGAGGGCACCTGGTACAGAGGCCTGGATCCAAACACCTGGGGGCATGGCTCACCTGGCTGGATATAGGGTTAACCTGGGGGCAGATATCCAATTGTAGCTATGGGGCAGGGAGTTGACCTTACAAGTTTAAGGTTTCAGCCTCCTGCTCCTTAGGGTCCTAGACTCACTCTTTGCTGCAGAGAACTTGGGCTAATTTTTATTTATTCCAGCTCATTGGACTGCCAGGAGTAATCTTACATAAGAAATGGACAGCAAAGAGAGGGGATACAGAAGACTCTACATTTCAGACCCTGGAGATGTGGGAACTGTTTGTGACTCTAGCTCTAACAGACCAGTCTGGTTGGCCTTTTGAAAGGAGGCAAGGTAGAAACACTTCTCCCACCCTTGTTTTGGGCAGGTAAATCCATTTTTGAAGACCCACAGCTTTTGTGACTTTTCCCCACTAAAAAAAAAAATAAATTGTGAGAGGAAGCACTGTTGCTAGCACAACTGCATTAGGAAACTAAAGCTTGAAATTATGGTGTAAACTATTGTTGTTGAGAAATTTTAGAACACTGTAAACATACTCCATTCATTACACTAATCTGCATCCATTACTCTGTAGCACTTGGTATTTATTTTCCTTTTTTGCTGGAGGTAACTCACTTTAACGAGTGGTTGCTCCATCTCATGCAGAGAGCTTTTAGCAAAGCAGTTCATACATGTGATGAGTCTCACAGTGGGTGCTGGCACAAGGCAGTTTGATGAGCAATAGGCTTTAGTTATTAATGTCAAAAGGTAGAAAAAATAAATTGAATTTTCCTCTGTGAGAAGACTCGTGAATAACCTTAGGCAAGCACAGAGCACTTTAAGCTAAAACCAAGAGGAAGAAAGGATTATGGCTGGGTAGAAAATGTGAGTTTTCTCACTCAGTGAGTTCTACATAACCTGCAGGTAGGGCAGGTTATGTAGAAATATGCTCTCTTCAGGCAAACAGGTTTAACATCTTTCCTCTATCAGCCAGTAGATTATGTTTGTGATTGTTAGGCCCAGATAAACCCCTCTTTGGGAAGTGACCCTACCACACATTCTTGCCCACTAACTTCTCCAGCAAAGTGGGCATTTTACAGCTTCATTTATCCTCATTTATCAGCTCAGTACCACCTGAGACTCTCCCTTTGCTACAGAAGCTGAAAAATGAAAAAAGTCTGCGCCTTTGTCCATGAGACACTTCTGAGATCTTAATGATGTCTTTATTGAGCAGGTGCTGCCTTGACGTGTGTGGCACACAGGGACAACACAATAGTGCTCCCCCCTGTTAGGCTTCCTCCATCTGGTCATTTTTTCTGGTTTCTGAAGTACACCTTGCCTTTGCAAGGGACTCCTCTCCATAACCACAACATGTCTTCATCCCTACAGGTGGTATTGCTTTATGTAAAACCAGGAGAGAAGCTCAGCTCATGGCATAAACCTTTTCAGTTCTCACTTCCTTCCATCACCCTGTTTCCTCTGGCTCACCTGCTTTGTGAGTGGTATCCATGTGTAATGTCACAGGCAAATACATTGCATTAGTGCTGGGCTGGAAGGGAGGAATAACTGCTGGGCAATTGCAGCTTCCAAGTAGGATAGAGCCCAACACGTGCTGAGAAGGTTTCACACAGTCTGGGCCCAAGGCTGTGAGCTGGGTGCTCTAAAATAACCTGCCTTGACATTACTGCCTTCTGCAGCTCACCCTGCCAAGTGCAGTCACTGGAACTTAATGGGGAACGAGGCATTTGGTGGTTTCAGTGTTTCTATGTTTGTCTCAGGTTTTCAGATGAGACAAGGACTGAGGGAAACACAGACATTGATTTTTCCAGCTCTTAATGTGGTTGCTAACAAAAGCAAACACAGAAGCTTAAAATCTCTGGTTGCAATGTATGGATATTTGCTTGCCAGACACTCGGTGACAGAGCTTTTTTTGAAGGGGGATTTGTGAGACTTGGGCATTGCCCCTTTGTCATTTTGACCAGAGAAAATTAGAAGCAGCTCCACTGACACTGATGTGCAGTAGTTGCTAGCTCATGCCAAGCCTGCAAATCCAGTGTTTGACTCCAGAGCCTGAGCTTGCTTAGAGGAGGGTTTGTACCCCACAGGGCAGTTTACCAAGCCCAGCAATGCTCAGCTTTCAGTTTCATTGCAGGCTAGTGTATCCATGCTGACATAATTGCACTTATCAAGTTCCCCATGTTGAATGTGTGCCGGGCAGAACTCTGAAGGTAGAATTGTATTGCACTTATTTAAATAAATCCCAAAGCTGCCTTCCAAGGCTTTGTGCATACAGGTTGGCTACAAACCAGTGTTTCTTCCTCCATCTTCCATTTAATGGAATACAAACTCTTGGCCTGACCATTTCCTCTTGTTTCTCTTTGCCAGGCTGTGAAGAGTTGCTGAAAGATGTTCTGTCTCCCGAAAACTCTGAGCCCCAGCACTACCAGCCACAATATGTTGATTACTATTACCAGGTAAGAGAAGTGCTAACTGTGTCTCATGTTAGTGGGCTGAAGAAGCCCCTGGAGTGGCACATAGTTGGGTCATTGTAAATGTTGTTGTTTTACTTGGCCTGCTGACTCTTCCTTCCTAGGTTCATGGCTGTTAGCGAGCCATCCATGCTGTTTTAGCTGCATTTAACACAGGGTAACTGGTGGAAAGTATTTAGCATTTAGGTGATGTTCCTCTTACAAGCCTCAGTATTCACCTGGCTATGAAGGGAGATCCCTATACAAGCTCGCTGGTACCTCACCAGTGGAAAACACTGATTTGTATCTCATTAAATCAGTCTAACTTTGTAGGTGAACAAGTCCTCAGGGACCTTCTGCAGATAATAAACAGGGACTCAACAGCTGTTGGGAAGCAGAAACAATACACTGTTGGAAACCTTTGATAGTATTTTGGCTGGCATATTTTTAAACCATTAAAGGTCTTCGTTTGTATCTTTAATTTGCCTGTGTCTGTGCAATCTAAGAAGCAGAGCACTGCAAGGTTTTCCTTTTAGCATCTCTTTGTCCCTCCTTCACTTTACTTTGGTTTTAATCACCTCTACCCATGTAAAGGTGCAGTTAGCATTGTGCATTCAGAGGATTGTGTGTCCATGGTGTTATAGACTGCAAATGATCCTGAAATCAACAGGAAAAGCATTTTACCTTCACAGGTAGTGATGTGTGAGGACCGTTCCCATGTATTGAGGAAGGATGTGATAAGTGAGCTGGTGTTACACCACTCTGTGCAGTTACACAGAATGGTTTCCACTGTCCATACAAAAAATACAGAGACATTTCCTGCACCTGGTGTCCATCCCCACTCTGCTTGTTTTTAATCCCTGGTTTTTGTAACTGATGACACAGACACCATACTGTTGTTTGGTTAACTTAATAGATGCCACAAACCAAACTCCTTGGTTTGCTGTAGCTGATAGAGTGACACGAATGAAAGCAGGCTCTGCACACACTCCATGTTCCTCCAGTGCTGTGCAGACATTGCAGGCTGGTTCTGACACTCTTTGAATGAAGGTGACAGTTGGGTGTGTATTCCTTAGAGATTTCACATCTGCTGTCACACAAAGATGTGCTGGGGAGAGCTCTTGAAGACAAACTGCAAAACTCTGCAAACTGCACCTCTTCTGCCATCCGTCCTCCAGGAGAGCCTGGGGGTGGGATTGCAGTTGCTAATCCTGGTAACAGCTGCAGTGGGTGATCCTCTCTGTTCAGAAAGAGCTGATCTGACAGTGCTGTGCTGGAAGCCTCGCTGCACACACCTGATGTCCACCAGCCCCCCGGATGGTCCCTGCAGGGGCTGGCAGCACTGCAGTGGGTCCTGCAGCAGTGTTTGCCCACTTTATTGGAGCCAGTGCAGGATTTGTGCAGCCTGGGAGCAGAAGCAGGTCCTTCCACACCTGCCCAGGCCAGGTGAGCTGTCGTGGTGGGGAGAGGACAGGTACTGATGTGCACTGTTTATATCCCATGCTTATCCCACGGCTCCTTTGCCCCGCTGCCCTCCAGCGGGGCTGGTTCCATCTCCCATCTCCAGTCTCCAGGTGCAGTTTGGAAACTGTTCGCTAGATGTCACCTAAAGACTGGGAAAAGGCGTGAGCAGCCTCTGCTTTCGCCTTAAGGATCCCCTTCTGAGGCAGGAAGTTGGAATTTCCGAGCTGATGAAGCCGAGAACTGAGGGTCAGGTGTATTTGAGACCATCATCATTCCTGGCTTTTGTTCCCCATTCCCAAGGAAGAACATAAGGAAAACATATAAGCTGTCCTTGAATCTCCCAGACCTTAATGAGTGTGAATTCCTGGCGCTGTAATCAAGTTTATGGGCAGCCCCCATTGGCAGAAATGGTAGCTGCCTGTCCAATCTGATTTTCTCCCCAGTATGCCCTTTGCATGTCTCTCTAACTCTCAGGTGCACTTAAATTCCCAGGCAGCAGAAGGACACAACTGCTGTGATGGTACAAATAGATATTTTAAAAGGGAATGCATCTTTTTTATTCCATCCAAGATGCTGAGGTGGTTCATTGTTATGCTGTCCTGCATTCACACGATGGCTTGAAAGGGAGATTTATCCTTGTCACAAGTTATTTTCCCCTGTCCCCACTCTCCCTTCCCCTCCCAAGAGCCCCCTCCCTGTATTGTAGCTTTCTGAAGCCCAAAGGCAGCAAACAGAAGAGGTGGAGGTAATTCCAAGATGTGGGATGGAGTGGCAGGAGCCACTGTGAAGTGCTGAACTAATCCAGCTGTTTGCATATGTTGAGTCAAATGGGGAGGAAGAAACTGCAAAGCCTCCAGCCTTTAATTACAACTGAATGCAATTAGTTTAAAGGGATATATAAAACCCCCTGATACCAGGAGCTTGGGGAATTTCATGTGGCATTTTTTAAATGGTCTGATTTTACTTTTTGTTTTTCTTCAATGTAAACAAAGAGCAAAAGCCGACAAGCTTTTAATGTCTGAAAACTTTGTTAAAAAAAAAAAAAGGCAGAAGAAAAGATCCTATCGTGTATGCAATTCAAAATGCAAAGGCCATTCCATGGAAGGTTCTTGATGGCCCATATTGAGAGGCTGTGTGAGTGGTATAACAGGAAAATGCAGAGCTCTGCCTTTGAGCAGAAGGCTGTTAAGCTGTGAGATGCAGAAGATAAAGAGCATAAGTTGGCTACCACAGGATGTCCCACTGACTTCCATCAGCATTGATTCAGGCTGCAGAGTGTGTTTTCTCTTTGGACTAGAGACAGCTGGTCCAAAGAAACTTAGGAGGATGTGATTGCAGTTAGGAGGTAGCAGTTCCAGAACCCTTCGGCTTTGGGACCTACAAATAAACCTTTTCTGTCTGTCTGTGAGTTGAGTCTGTTGATTTGGTTCAAGTCTGAATTGTGCTCCATTTGAGGCACTGCTTTAGTCAAGTGCTGTTTATTGTATAATTTCTGTTTCTCACAGCCTTTAGAGAGGTAATAGAAATACTCAGAATTTGCCAGAAGCCAATTTGTCAATCCCAAATTCCTTTCCCAGTGTTTGCTGCTATGGTTTCAACTTTTGTTTTGGCTTCAGTTTGAAGTGAGACAAAAGTTCCCCTAGTCCAGTTTGCTTTGTGGCGGGCATCTGGTAGCACTTCAGAGCTCTTGGATAGCCTTTTGGAGATGGTAACCAACACAAAGTCCACAGCTCAAGTTTGTGTGTGAAAACCCAGGCCCAGATTGAGCCAGCTCAAACAAAGCAGAGTGCCTGTGTCTCGTATTTCCAAATGGCTGGCTCTGGGCCTTCCCGGGCACCCAGCCAGCTGGGAACACTAGCCACAGGACTCACAGGGAATTAGGCTGGTTGCATCTGCAGCTCCCTGGCCAAGATTTGCATTGCAGGCCCTGAGAAGCAGCGGTGTGGGTCTAGGTGCTCTTCTGTCTGAGCACCCAAGTTTAGGGAAATGGGAATCAGAACAGGAGCTCCTTTGTTGTCTCTTCCCCTGGTGTATTTTGGCTGCTCAAATTTGAAGGGAGCCTGAATCTAGACCACCCCAATAGATGACAGAAGAGGGACTTGAGTGGCAGATCTTAGAGCCTCTCAGCATCAGCTAGCAGAGCACTTCTGAGTGCTCCTTATGGAGGGACAGACTTTTTACATGTGAGTTATTGCCTTTTCATCTGGGATCAATGGCCAAAAGCCATACACCCAAACCCAGTGGAAGAGCATGTTGTAAGGTACAATAATGGCAGGGTCCTTGTTTTAAAGCTGTTTGTTTCTCATTAATTGTTGCTGTATTGAGTTGCCACGTACCCTTTTTTTTTCTGTTCCCATCTGTGAATAAGAGTGAATCTGTCTCTTACCAAAATACAGGATGATCACTGCATATCAAAGAATGAGCTGCTTTTTCAGTCCTCTGTGTGTTCCCCTGCCTGCCAAGTGATTAATTACACTGTGTGAACAGCAGAAAAATTGTTGAAACATGACAAATAAATTGTGTTTGCCTCTGGGATGGAGCTGGGACTGCTGGCTGATCTGCTGCTTTGAAAATATTTTCAGTAGCAATTAGGAGTCCCTCACCAGCTCCTGAAAAAAGTTTTTTTCCCCCACTAGCTACTTGAGGGTATCTGCAGACACCTGTGTCAGAGCAGAGGGGACCTTCTGCACTGTGAAAACACTGTTATACAAAAGGATTTTTCACTAGACTGTGGAAGAAGGTAGCAGGAGATCCTGTAACCAGAATATTTTTCATTTTCATCTCATATATTCTATGTTTAGAAGCAATGTCTCCACCTTGACCATCAAGTTGCCAGTGTTCTTGGGCAGAATAACTGACCTCATTTGTTAGAAGAGTTTTCTTGATAGTGCTTTTCCTAACATCAAACACAGGTGTTGCCTATCTGTTAATATGAAATACATCTTTCCTTCCACCTTCTGTGGCAGCAATAGCAGAGACACTCTTCTCTTAACAGAAAAAGCACACAAGGGGTTAAGGTGGAAAAACACAGGTAACCAATGGCCAGTTGGTGTGGTAAGTATGAAGCAGTATTAAATACATCAAACTGAATACATACAAAACATTTTTTCCCAGTTTCTTATCAGCCTCCAGTTTTCTCCACCACCCACACGCTCTCAGTCACTGTTGGCTCCCTTTGTGTTTTCAGCCCTGCAGATGCTCAGTGTCTGTGTGTGAAGATTCCCCTCCCTGTGCCTGAGACCTGGGGTGTTTCTGAGCCCTGGGATCACACAGTGCATGTTTGCAAATTGTTCCCCTTGCCAAGCTGCTGGGGGGTCCTGTGTCCTGCTGCCACCATGGGACCTGTACATCCACAAGTCTGTGTTATATCTGGTGTTCCTGAATCTGCCAGATTCTCCTTCCCCTCAGCTTCTGCTGCAGCCCCTGAGAAATATGTTCAGCATCTCCAGAGATGGGCTTTTGAGAGGCCCAGCCTCAGGACTGATCCCAGCCCCTGCTGAAATTGGTAGAAACGCTGCTTAGACCCTGGCAGGTGTTAGATCAGCCTCTGGGTTTGTTCCCGAGGTCTGAATCCTCACTGGAGGGGTGAGGCGGGAGAAAAGCTTGGTAGAGTACAGCCATACAGTTATAGAGAGAGAAAAAAGTGCCAGTTCCTGGGCAGGATTTTACACAGGCAGTGTGTACTGTCTGCAGCAGTGAGAAGTTTATTGTAACCTCTACAGGCAACACTCTCAGCAATTCATTTTTTTCTATTTTTTTTTTTGAGAATCAAAAAGCAATATTTATTAAAACTACTGAGAAACCCCCAGTGAGCAATTACCAAGCACAATGAAGAGCACAGTGTGCCCCCATTTGGGATTCATTTACATGGAAATTGCCTGCTTTCACCTGGTGATAGTCTGAATTTTATTTTTTAGGTTTGTGCATACATGCAAAAATAACTGTCCTTGGCCAAAACACCTGCATAAAAATAACCTGCCTCTCTGGCTGCTCAAGCTGATTCTGAAATGCTGCCCTGAAGAGCTGCTGTACTGAGAATGAGCAGTGCTGCACTTGGGGCAAGGCAGGCACCTTTCAACAAAATAAATGCCAACTCCTCCAAACACAGCCATAAAAGAGATTGAGGATTATTTTCTTTTTTAAAACCAGCTTGCATTTTTGATTTGGTGTAACATCACACATTGACATTTTTAAAGGAGAAATTACTTTGTCCCTACTAATTTTTGCTCAGTTGTGGTATAAAACACACATAAAATAACTCAAAAGAAATGAGACACTCTGGCCTGGTCAAAAATAGTTCTTCTGAAAATGTGTTTTGGGTTTTCTGTAGAGAGAAATCTGAGTTTTTTACTTTCTCATCGTGGGCTAGGCCAGCAAAATACTCTGAGATCTTAGAGCCTGTAGGCTGGAGAAGTCTTTTCCTTCTCAGTTCTTGGCACAACACTCCAAATGCAACCAGAGTGTCTGAGGGGGCTGGGGGTGACCTGGCAGGGAAGCCACAGCCCTCAGAACGGAGTGTCTTGAGTGCAGAGGGATTCGGGTGAGATTCCCTGTGAGAATCCAGTGTCTGGGCTGAATTGGTGACAGTGTTTTTGTACAAATTCTGCCAGCTACCTGGTGTAAATTTTAAGCATCTGCTCCTGCAGGTGAACCACTGGTGTTCTGTAATAGAAGCATAAATCAGTGAGGGGCCAAAGATTGTTTGCTCCCCACAGGGTCTTGTCTGAGTCAAATTTACAATTTCTTAGGGCTAAATTTGGCTGGGTGGTTTGAGACAGGGGGAAGTGTGACTGCCTGGTTCAGATCTCACAGCTGAGACTCATTAAAAGAGATGAAACTCCAACTGGAGCAGCCTTCCAGACATCCAAAGGAAAGCAATTCTGTACACTTATTGTTATCTATATCTCTCTTTTTTTGAGTATTTGTTTTCCATGGTCCAGGTAGAGTTTTGTGTAGCATTCAGAGCTTTACCATTTACCTGTCACCTCTCTCTTTGGTAGAACCACTGTTTAATAGACGTTTTCTGTCTCAACCTTATTTTTTTTTCTGAGGCATTATCTTCAACCTTTTAATCTGCTGTTTTTCTGACAGAGCACAGTTTTGGGGGTGTTTTTTCTGAAATTGTCAGTTGCCATGGCAAAGTATTCCTCCCATCCTTGGATAAACCAATTTAGGCTGTGGCACAGTCTTTAGGTAGAAGCTGTGAAATGACTGAAAGCTAAAAGTTGGTCTCTTTTATTGAGGAAGTCACATACCTAACCCTTCAGGTAAGCCTTACCTTGTGGTTTAGTGCCTCTTGCCTTTTGTTTGATGTACTGAAAATCTGTCCACTTTAATTTGTGGTGTGTCTTGAGTACAACATTCTTTGCAACAAAAGCAAAGAAATATTATGACAGCATCCACCCTGCTCTGTGTTCCTGTGAAAGAAATGCAACTGCTTGGTCAGAGGGTGGTGAACAAGTCCTGACTGATACCCAGCCTTTGGGGAATACCAAAATATCTGTAATGAAAGTAGCTGTATGAGGGCTGGGGACACAGCTTTCACTGGGTTTCTTGACATTTGTGTGACAAGGAAATCTTTGTCCTCCAGTTTATAAATTGACACTGGCTCTTTCTTTCTTGATTTTTTTTTTATTATTTCTTATTCTACTCTGTATCATTTATCCTTGCTGCTTGGGGAAATTTCTGCCTCATTTATGGAAGATTGTGGGACAATCCACAATCGTCTTTCTTCTTCTCAGAATATTTACAGTGATAAGGCTGTAAAATTGAAATATAGGGTTTGGTTTTTTTTAGTAAATAACATTGGTTTAAATTGGTCGTTTTCTTCTTTTTATTTGTTTGTGGGTTTGGTTGTTGTTTTTCTTCAGAAGAATTAATTTCTATGTAAACGTGTAAAAGCTGGTTAATAAAACCAAGATTCTACTTACTATGAAACTGTAAAGAGAAAATCAACCACAGAGGGATGTTCTAGCTGATAAAACCAGCAAAATCCCTCATTGCACAAGCAAACAAAAAGGATCTGACTGCATCTTTTCTGCCTTTTCACTTCTCTGACAAACCTGAGAGCAGTGTTTTTTGAAGGCAGCTTCTTTCATTTTTCAAAACAACAGCTGCACGTACTGCTAGAAATTTTCCCACTAAAATAAAAACATTCTTCCATAGGTGAAATCTTACAGGAGTCGTTTCTGTCACACAGCTATTGCTGTGATGAGACAGTATTTCAGGGTTCAGGTACGTGATTTCAGTAGCCTCAAGAATTGGCACCAAAGTGACCCAGACAGGTCATGGAATTGCCCAATCCTTCTCCCAGTTATGACAGCTCCAGGACACCTTTCCCACATCCTTCATCTCTCATGTCAGGCTCAGCTCTTGCCACATCCAAAGTCCCCACAAAACCACGTGGTCTTTGTCCTGCTCACTCAGGTGTCCCCCCAGATTTTCCTGGCAGGGCTGTGACCACAGCAAAGTGTCACAGAAGTGCCACAGGGGGACCGTGGCAATGTCCTGCATCAGAGGCAACAGAACTGTTTAAAATCAAACCATCATACTCAGCTGGGCTCATAGAGCTAAAGTGAGATCTTTATTATCCTGTCTGTTTTTAGAAACTGGAGAAGAATCAAAATGTGATTTTTAATTTTTATCTTTTTTTAACATTCTGCAGTGTAGAATGTCTTTGTCTGGGTGGAGGCAGGCTTTGCCAGCACTGCCACACATCTGGGCTCAGAGAAGCAATTTGTAACTGAACAGGAAGAAAAAGTAGGCCAGCCTACAAGAGAGTATCTAGGAATTACTCCTGTGGGATTTGTGCTACACTGCCTCCAGCAACTGAAATAACAGCATGAAATTGCGATTAAAAATTAAGAAGAGATATGGGCTATTTGACCTTCTTTCAGTCAGGGACACAGAGGCCCTGTCTAGGATGGGGATGCAGAGAAATGCAGCTTCTGTTGAGCAATTCTGTGCCAGCAAGAGGCTGCTGAGGTTCATCCTAAGCTCAATGGAACAGGGAGATCATTTCTTTCCTTGCAGAACCTAAACCAGTTTCAGCACTGATTAAAGTGGAGTGAACCTGTCCTTGCTCCAAGGACAGATGAGAAGTAGGAAAGAAACTGTCAATTGTTATGTTTTCTGAGTTTACAGAAATCTAGGCAAGATTAATTAGGCTCTTGGGAAGCCTTGTTAATTATGATTTAAATTGCCAAACCTGCTATTTGGCTCACCATTTTACCCAGGCTGTCACTGCATCAGCTGGGGACAGGCCATGAGACAGAGCAGCCTGTTTGGGTGGGTGTGAACCCTGGATCCCAGGCTTGTTTGGGAACTTGGTTATGATAAGCTGCTAGGAAGCTTAAGTTAGAATAATAATATAACCATGGCAGTGTTGATACAGAGCTGACACAAATGCTGATGAGTGTTTTGGGCCGACAGTGTGAATTTGGTGGCTCAGTCTGAACCACCAGGGCTAGGAAGGGCTTGGAAAGGGACTGCACAAAGTAGAAAAGGTGTCTCAAAAAGGGTGATTCCTTGGAGTTGGTGCCAGCCTGTGTAAGTAAGACTGTGATAACAAACTGACTTTGCAAGAGGTTTTGATTTGTCCTGAGCCATGGAGCCTGAGGGTCTGAGGAGACAGCCCTGGTGTGAATCCTGCTCATTTGTTACCTTTGGGCACCAGTCTCTGGTCACTCCACACATTGTCTGGGGAAAAGGCAGTGTTTGTGCAGTACCACGTAGAGCCAAGCAGGATAATGACTGGAGGAGAGAAAGTTTGCAGGCTCTGCACCCTTTGATAGGTACAGCAAATACATAAATGTGGTGTCAATACCTCTTTGAGTTTTGGCTACCCATTTGTATAGAATAGTGCAATACTTAGGGAAATTGTCTTGCCCATGGTAGAAATTTATTCACAGCGCTCTAACAAAGCCTGGCCTCATTTAAAATGGGGGAAACTTCTCAACTTACTTGACTGTGCTGCCACCTTCTTCAGCTGGCAGAGAGGATGTTTGTCTTGTTTTAGTGACAGAGCAACAGATAGAACCTTGCATATTTTTGTCTATTCCCCACAAGAAGTTTCCTGTATCTGTAACTGTTCTGCATTCATTACTGCCATATGCATGTTGAAAAAATTATTGGAGTTTGTTGCTTCACTGAGTTCTTAATTACTGTGTCCTTGAAGGCTAATGCCATTAGAGAACATTTTTGTGTCTTTTATCAGGAGATGGACCATATGGTCACATCATGGAGAGGTCTAGTGCATGGAAGGTGGAACCTCTCTAGAATGGAGAGGGGTCTTGAAGAACTGTTTGTCAGATTCTTACATGATAAAAATCAACTTAAGAACATGAGAGAAACAAGCCTGTGTTCCTGCTGAGCTGGTTGGAGTTTTTTTTCCCACCTTGTAAGCTTTTGAGACTTACAGTCACAGCTTTACCCATGCATATCCCTCCTTCCAACTCTTACAGCTTCACCTTTGAGAGGGTTCTATTTGGGTTTTCAGAGTTTCAGAATTTAAAATGGCTTGTCACCCCTCAGAATATTTCACAGACTAGTTATTATTGTGAAAAAGTGAGGAGACCTGAATAATGAATGAAGTCAGTATTTCACTGCACATCTGAGATCTGCTTTTTATGGAAATCAGTAATGCAGAGTATTTTATGAGACTAATAGATAAATATTGCCTTTCACAGATATTTGTTTTCCTCTGAACTGTTCAGCACAAGGATCAACAACCATCCCACAATGAATCACACTTTGCAGAGTTATGTGGCTGTGGGAGCTGCCACAGGTTTATCACCTGGGAAGCTGTCAGTCAAGTGGCAGAGTAAATCACCAGCTTTCTCTTTCCTCTGTGTTTGGAAACTGCACTTAAACGTTTGTTTGTCTCACTGCCAAGCCAGTGGGGAGATATTACAGGGAATTATAAAGGGGAGTTTTGTGCAGTAAATTCAGAGTTCAACTGTTCTCTAGTACAATTCTTTGCTATAAAGAAACTCTGAGGAAGCCTTCTCAGATTACTGCACCCTGACAAAACACTGCCATCAGGAGACATCCTGTGTCATGTCGTGGTTCTCAAATCAAAGGGGAAAGAGTTTGTGCTCAGATATTGCAAAGATGCCCTGCCAAGAGTGACTGATACCCTGCTGGTTTACAAAGAAAAGTTTTAGCAGTGAAATGTACTGAATAACACTGCCCCATGTGCTTCATGAGGCAAGGTCCTAGGGCTGGAGAAAGTCCTGGAGCACTTTCTCTGCATTTACTGAAGGTCACTAATTTTCCCCCATAAACAAAATAGTCAGATGTTTCCTGACTGTGAGCCAGGGCATTACTTGCTGTACTGTTGAGGGACATGCTTTTCCTCTAGCTTATGTGTAGTGTTACTAGATCAAAAACCTTCACAGGAAGAGACAGTCCCTCTTGATTGTATTTTTGTAGTGCCTGGCATGTGTTCCTTTGCCTCTCTCAGGGGAGGACAGGATCACTTCATTTTAGAAGGAAGACATTGGAAAGGGAAGAAACCAGCACTAGTAGGAGTATTTTAAGGTTTGCTGAATGAAATGGTCATATTTAGTTTGACTTAAATACTTGCACTGTGCACAGACTCACCTTCCTTTGCAATGTCTTTTATTCCTGGGAGGGAACTGATACCCAAGAGAGGAAGGACTCTCCCAGATAAGCTCCCAGGAGTTCAGACTGTGTAAGGACATCCCCTCTTACCTCTGTTAGCATGGCTGCCTGGGGCTGGCACGTGCAGGTCTGCTTGGGGAGGCACCACATCCCACTTTCCAGGAGGCTGGGGCTGCCTTGGCTCTCCTGATGCTTCCACAAGAGCCCGTGGGTAACAAGAACCACATGGACCACACGCCTGTCTGCTTCCCAAGGCCTTTCACCATCTGTGACTGCTTCTCAGATGGCTCAGGGGGTCTCAGAGTGTCCCCTGTGCTGACAACTCACTGCCTCACAGGACCTTTTTTCTCATGGCATCCAAACACTTCCATACTGAATATGGTTAATTAGCAGGGAGAGGTGAGTGTCAAGGACAGGGTTCAGTGTTTTAATTCGAGCAGATTATGGAAATAGAATGTGAAAGGTGACTAGAGGTATTTTGCTCCCTGCTGAAATGGTAAAGAAAGGTCACATTTAGCACAGGGAGGGCCCCTTCCATGGCCTGTTCTTTACAGAACATGAGGCACTGCAGGCTGGGGCTGGACTCATCCCACAATCATGGGGTGTCTTGGTTTTCAGTGGAGGTTTCCAGCCCGCACTGCAGATCATGGTGCAGATGCTGGGTGGGAATCTTCCTCATTAGCTTCATTTCCCTCTAATATTGTATATTCAGAGGTATCTGTGCAGCACCAGGCCATTGACAATACTGCTGATAACTTCACATCACTATTTAATTAGGATGAAAGACATGGAACGAGCAAGTGAAGATTTTACACTTGGGAAAGAAATTGATTTATGGAACAATCAGACTGTTAGCTCCAGCAGGCTTTTCTTTAAAAAGCAAGAGGAATATTCTTGTCACTTTGGGGTTGATTTAAATCAGGGAATTTGTACAAAATTATTCTTTTCAGCCTGTGATTGCAGAGACCTGATGAAGTGGATCCTCTGTTGCATTCTGTACTGCACCTCAGGAGTGAGGAGCTCAAGCCTTCTAAAAGCCTGGGAATTAAAACTGCTCTAATCTGAAGGCAGCTAGGGGATGTACCTAGGTGCTGCCCTCCCTCATGCCTTGTGTAAATGCAGACATCACCCAAAAGGTGCAAATCAATCTGAAAGGTCTGCATGGTGCTAATATTGTCACAGCCTTGCCCACACTCGTGAGCTTTATTGGCAGCTGCACATTTCCACTGAAGCAGGGAATTTTCCCTGAGGCATCCTGAAACAAATGTTGTATGAATTGAAGGTGTCTTGCCTCCTACAGCAGATCTGCACCTGCTGTTCCCTGCTCCAGGCTCAGCCCAGCATCACCCAGTCTGGCATCCTCACACCCTGCTCCTGCCAGGCTGCCAACAGCCCGTGTGCAAGGCCTTGCTGTCTGACACCAAATGTCTCCCAGTTCCCCCTCACACTGGAGCTGAACCAGAGGTTATGCTTTTCCTGGTGTGTTGTGTTTGTCGAGGAAACTTGGCTCTGGTGATATTTATAGTCTTAGTGCCTGTGAAGGGACCATAATAGAAACTAAAGGCTGCTTTCTGTCATTCTCTCAGGCTGCTGCAGCACTTGTTGCCCCAGAGTTCCTGTGGGGAACTACAGGTTTGGCTGAGCTGTAGCTGAGTTGCTTTTTCTTCCAATTTTTGTTGCTAGAAAGGGGCGTATTTCTGTGACCAGGACAGAGAAGTTGGTACAAATACTTGGCTAATGAACATTTGTCAGCCAAGAAAAATTAATTCTAACTTCCCTGTTAATGAAAGATGTATTTGGAGGGACTCTAATGCTAAGCACAGGACCAGGAGAGAAAACAGCTGAATTAATTTTCCTATTGCTATGAACCTCCTGTGATTTTTGGGAAGGGCAGCTGAACCATGTCCTCCATATACCATGTTGTCCTCCCTGTCAGTAAAATAAGGATAAAAATATAAGTTCTGGCTGTCTGGATGGCAAGCTGGCTGGCAGGGCACATTCACCTGACCGTAGTTGCCAGCTCTACTGAGCAGAGTAGCTCCCTCCTCTTATTTCTTGTCCAACTTCAGAGAACTGTCATGGAATTAACATGTCCTGCCCCAAGTCTGAGAACAGCAGCCACATCCCTCAGCAAATAACTCCAAAAGGGCCTGACAGTTAAATAATTGCCTCTGCTGCCTGGCTTTTAAGAAATGAAGTGAAACTTAAATGGGAGTTCTGCAAAGTTTGATAGTCCTTCCTCTTGGCCGCCATCATTCGTGGTGGGCGTTCAAGCTTCCAGCCTAATGGAGATTTGTGAGGAGGCATCAACTCAGAAAAAGTGTCAACAGCACCACAGGTCAGACAAGGACATATTATTATTATGCACCTTTGAAAACACAACCAGACTTCACATTTCAGCCCAGCATGCAGCAATCATTAGTCACCCTGCATAATCCCCTTGACCTATTTTTTTTTTCCTTTCACAGTGGTCACATTTGAAAATATTGTCTAGAGCTGGGTGGGCCCACACGAGGCTGTTAATTGGGAGCTGTCTAGCTCGGGGGTGACACAGAGGCAAAGTTCAGCACAGTGTGCTCAGCACCCTGGTTGCAATGCTGAGGGTTCCTGGGGAGGAGGTGGCTGGGAGGCCTTGTGTCACCAGTGTGCACAGGGACTTCATTCCTGCTGCTTCTCAGGGGGCTGGTTCTGAAGCACCTGCGTGCTTTGGTTTATCTGGAATTAAGGATTTGCCAGGAGCTGGCCCAGCAGAGGGCTGGAATGTGAGAAGTGCTAATGACATTTACTTACAGGAGTGGGCAGACCCCAGCTGCTCCAATGCACCAGGCAGGGAAAGCTGCCCACGCACCTCCATCCCAGAGAGCTGGCTGGGCATGACCTTAGTCATTAAGGGATTGTAAAGGGGTTGCCATCCTTCCTGTTTCTGCCTAAGGCTGGTGCCAAAGCTGTGGGAAGCAGCACAACTCCCCGTGCACTGAGGCTGTCACTCACTGCCATCTGACAGCAGCTGCTTTCCCTGATCTTGCAGGGACGAGTGTGGGGTGGGGAGATGTGGAAATGATCTGCAAGCTTGGTCCAGAGGCTTGTAACTTCTAAGAGATTTATTCCACATACCATATATCAGTTAAATTCCTGGAGCCTGAGGCCAGAGTTACATCGATGAGGGAATTAGCATAAAAACTATTTACAATGCTTATTCCATTATTATACTATCAAAATGCTTCACAGACTCTAATGAATTCCTGTTGCAGCTTCTCTGGGAGCTAGGAAATTGTTATTCATCCAAGTCTGAAGATAAATTGAGCTGTTCAGGGATAAGACCCAGGTTGGTGGCAGAGTCAGATTGGTTGCCAGATAAGCTGGGTGCCTGCATAGCACTGAGGTCACAGGAGCTGGCCATCATTGAGTGGGAACAGGTACCTGTGTCTGAGCTGGTGCCCTGTCTGCTGGGCCAGCTTCTCTATCTGAGCATCTATAACAGCAGAGTTACAGAGTATAACAGCAGAGAACAGTACTTCTGTGCATGTAGGTGCATTGGATACTGAATTTCAAAGGCTGATAATTTTCCAGAGTGCTTTCCCATGTTCCTCTGTCTGCAGAACCTGCCCAAATGAAGGGCAGAGCAAAGCAAGGCTGCCTTGCTCAGCCAGGGGAAGGATCAAAGCTCTGGGTAATGCTGAAGGCACATGCCTGTCTTGCTTACCCGCACTAATTTATGAAGCTGCTGGTCTATGGAGATTGGTAGGTGTCAAATCTACTTTACAAAACTGCACAAGGGTGGGTGGCATTATAAGTTTGCTGCACCCTTGTACAAAAGTCATGTTCAACAGATTAGGTCAGGCTGTGTTTTGCTAGAAGCAGCCAGTTTTGGAAATCTTACTTCTCCCTACCACATCAGCCTTCCTGCTTTTCCCTGATGGCTCAGGAGCCATAGGTGTATGTATTATTTACCCTCCAGTCCCTGCAGGCATTTATAAAATTTACAAGGCTGAAAACAATTTGCAATGCTAAAATTTGGAGCTGATGGTCTTGAAGCACGGTGCCTACGCTGCCAAACAGAGGTGGTCAGAAATTGCTTCTCTCCTGCTGTAAGGCTGCACACTGATGACAGGAGTGGTGCATTGAATGCATTTGAGGGATGGTGCAGGTGTTTTGTGAAGCTCTTTCCTTGTCTGTTTTTGACCTGAGCTGTGTCAGTCTGTCCTACATATTCCTACCTTCGTTAAAGCCTTGGGTACTGAGTGCTGCTGTCTGTGCTCTTTTTTTCATTTAGGGATTCAGGACTGAAGTGCTTTAAGTTGCCATTGTCATCTTGTAAGGAGCAAAGGGCAGATGCAATGTATTCCCTATAGATCCAGGACAATCATATCTTGGCAGCATACTAATTAATCACCTCACAATCAGGTAATTCTTTCCCATGTAGCTGTCTAATTACTGTTTAGCAGCCCAGACTTCAGTGTGCAAATAACTAATAGTTTCAAGCAAGGGTTTCAAGGAGAGGAGCACAGTTGGCCATGAGTCCTGGTGTAACTCTTCCATTTTCTTTGAATTACTTCTGGGATGAATTTGGTCTATCACATCTTTTAGTCTACTGAACCACAGAGCAGCCCTAATTATTGCCATATTGACTGCAAGGGAAGAGTGTGCCCAGCTCCACTGTGCAGTGCAAGGGGCTGAGCTGCTGTCCTGCAGCTGATAATGTGCTCAGAGCACATCCATATGTTGGCTCTCCAGGAGCTCTTCCTAACCTAGCAGATTATAAACTAATGAGCTTGAGCCATACTTTGGGGGTCAGTATACAAGATGCTCTTAAAAGATGGGTTTGTATATCAGAGTGTGCTGAATGTCTTCATGGTAGAGATTTACTTGGGAGCCAGGGA
Source organism: Polioptila caerulea (assembly GCA_013397295.1). NCBI lineage: Eukaryota > Metazoa > Chordata > Aves > Passeriformes > Certhiidae > Polioptila > Polioptila caerulea. The sequence goes on along the minus strand of VYXF01006680.1, from coordinate 897,342 downwards.
AGACAGCAAAGATGAAAATTACAGTTGCTTAATATGTGTACCTGGAAATTGCTTTTCGCCTCTGCCTCCAGCTCATTCCCTTCTGGTTTAGTTGGGTTTCCCAATGTTTGTGATGTGTCCTGACTGTGTGTGTGTGTGCATGCATGAATCCAAATTCTATCCTGCCAAAATTTTAGACTCATTCAAAAATTTTAACCACACCTGGAAAAGCAGCAGAAACTTTACTATATTAATCTTTTGTTCCATAAAAATAGCCTTTTTTATGGGTTTCATTAGAGCAAGACAGACCTTCATCCGTGGGACTTTACCAGTGTAAAAATTATTTCATACTTCAGCACTATTCCCATATGTGAAAGAAATCAGTGAAAGTTGATCCAAGGCAGTTTCCCACTTGCAGAGCTGCCTCTTGGGCTGGAAACATTATTTAGGTGCTTGTGATTTGGGTTGTTGCTGGCTATACCCCATAATATCAGTGTCAACACTATAAAACTCATCCCTAAGACATCAGTGTCCAGCTCGAACTGCATGTGTACCTACCTGGATGTTGGCTGTGGACCCACTGATCATTTAATGTCTCCCATTTTTTCAAAGCTGTGTGACCCTCACAAAGAGGTGACTACATGTCTTGGTGTCAGGTTTACCCCAGACATATTGCAGCAATTATCTCATGTCTTTTATTGCTCAGTTGTACACAACTGCCTCTGTATTTGCTGCATGATTATGCCTTCAGTGTCCAGATCATCAGACCTTTGCCCAAACCAGCCTGAAAATGGCCTTGCAAACATAGTGAGGAGCTGGAGTGTGTTTGATTTTCCTTGGCTTGTTTGCTTTCCATTATCTGTCTTCATGGTGATAAAAACTGCTGCTGTCAACCTCAGGAGTGCTCTGGCTTTGCTGTGTGGAACACACAAAGGAGGGAATGATGTGCAGCCTCTTCTCCCAAAAGCTGCCTCGGGAAGCTTCTCCTCAGAGGAGCCAAGAGGAGGGAAATGTCGACCACATAAATAGCAGGGGCTCTCCAAGAACATGTGCTGAAATTAAAAAAAGCTAAAAATAGTCTCTAAGACTAAATTTGAATCATCTGGAGAGCAACTCATAAAATTTTCTGCAGGAAAATCCTGAAAGGAGGAAGGCATGCTTTCTGAAGCAATCATGCAAGCTGGAAGTAAATAAAGTCTTCCTATGAAAAACTGCAACTTCCAACATGTGCTGTTGGAGAGCTCACACCCTGCCCTGGATCTGCCTTCTCCAGTTATGCTGGGGCTCAGTCTCATTCTTACTGCTGCAGTTTTTGGTTAAGTTTCCCAAGGGATGGGATTTTTTTGTTTTGTTTTTTCAGACTTTGATCCTAAAGAAGTGAAACTCCAGCAAGTGGAATCGGGTTACTTTTGAACATCCAGTCCACAGAATTTCTCTTTCCTCCAGGCAGTTTGCAGGTGCCAGAAACATGGGAAAGTGGTAAAACTTTACAAAAAATAAGGGGATTTGGTTGCACCCCTTCTTCCAGTGCAAATGTTTATCCCCACTGACTTCCCTCAGCCATTCATTTATTCCTCTTTGCCAGTTGTAAACTGCTGCTGGGGCTTACCAGAGCTATTTCCAATGCACCACGTTTAATCCGAAATTGAAAAGTCTTTGTGTGCTGAGGCCTCAGTGTCATGTGGTGAATATCTCAGATGCAGGGAGGGCTCGAGGTGGCTTCTTAGTTACCAGTAGTTAACACAACCCACCGTGGCTGATTTAATTGCCATTTATCCGTGTCTTTGTGTGCCCTGCTCGGAAGGAGTGCGAACGGGAAATAAGGGAGCGGATAAATAGCCGTGGGTTTGCCGTGGCACCAGGCGAAACCTCAGCTATAGTGCAGCCCTAGTGAGCTCTGACAGGCATTGAGGGGCAGCTGAAGCCTTTCTGCAGACAATGCTGGGCCACAAAAGCAGCATTAGGGCCAGCAGCCCCAGGCAGGCAGGGGTAGCTGATCGCAGAGGGATGCCCGGGCTCTCCGTGGCTGCCCAGCAGAGCAGCTGGGGGCAGACAGAGGTGCCACAAGGAACCAAGGTGTTTGAGACAGGAAAGAGAGTTATCCAAATTCTGCTGGAAGCCGGTTTTGCCATCAAGAAGAGCAAAGTTAAGGGACCCGCTCAAGAGATCCAGTTCCTGGGATAAAGTGGCAAGATGGATGGCCCCAGATTGCCACTGAGGTCATCAACAAGATCACAGCAATGTCTCCACCGACCAGCAAGAAGGAAACACAAGCTTTCCTAGGCACCATAAGAGAATGCACATTCCAGAATACAGCCTGTGCTGTCTGCAGTGTCTCTGTGAGGGAGAGCTCTCCTTTGCTTTTTGGTGGTTTTTGGCCAGCTGAGGCACAGAAGTTCTCCGGACTGTGGTTTTTTTCCTTTTTCTTGGAGCTGTTTGAACCTGCTCTGGACCAAAAACCCAAAAGGGCACCAGGAGCTCACAGCTGTGGCCCACCAGAGCAGGCACTGGGCTGGCACGGGGCAGCAGAGGAGCCCTGGGCACACAGACTCTGCCCCACACCTCTGCCCCTCCAGCTGTGTGTGCCTCTGCTCTGCGTGTCCCCCAGCTCCTCTTGCTGCATTGGCGTTTCTGGCTGAGATGATCCAGATGTGCCAAATTCAATGGTAAAGGTGTTTTCTCTCAAAGTTAACATGACCATAAACTTCTGATTTTGAGAAGATTTTGGCTCAGGAAGAATGAAATTATTTGTGAATTTCAGAGTTTCTCATTTTGATGTTTCAAGAGTAGAAGTTTCAGTTTTTCATTTTGACTTGATTTTTGTTTGTTTAATCTTTAAGAACACTTCAAGAAACTCATTGGCACCAGTCTTTACATAATTCTTCTAGTGAGAACTTCCACATTTTCCTTTAATTTTTTCCTAGAGTATCAAAATTTCTCTTTCAGAATCCCAGTTTTCAGCCTGAGGCTTGTGAAAGACAGGGCAGCTGCCTAGCAAAGCAATCTAGGAATGTAATGGGAGCGATATTTCATGAGAAATTGTTCTTTTCCATTCAGGAGAAGAATGACTAATGTACAGTGCTTTTCTGCTAGCTGTTAACGATGCATTTCGTTTTTCCTGACGTGTTTAGAAGAATGCGACAAGAGCCCCGAGGCATCTTCTAACAAAGAAACGTATCCCTTGGCGTCTTTACAGCGAGCTGAGGCTTTTCTGGGTTACACACGTCAAAGTGAAGTGGTGGGTGTAGCTTCCATTACCCATCAGAAAGGAAACAGAAGGAAACAGTCTGATAAAACCGTATTTTTATTAAGCAGATATTCTTATGTAAGGTCAAGACATTGCTGTCTGCTGAATTTATTCCAGACTTCAGGCCTGCTTTTCAAAAAGCTTTAAATGTGAACAGATAAGGGGTTAATTTACCTCTTCAGAATCAGACCTTCTTAGACCTTCTGAAAAATTCATGGAAATTGTGAATGGGAGAGATACATTTTTAAACATGCTTGGTTTATTTAAGTGTAATAGTTGCCTGTCTTTGCTGTGCAGTGTGGAGCCCTTCCCTCTCAGTTCACATCCCAGGACACCCTAACTCTGCTGGAGAACTGTCTTCACCCTCTGCCCTGTAGCCCTTGGCTCTGTGTTCCTCCATTTTATGGACACCAGGCCCAACTGTGCAGTGATCTGACCTGGAAACTGAGCCTTGCCTGCTTGAGAGTGATGAGCCTCCAGGATCTGTGTGTAAAGAGTGTGAGCTGTCTCAGGTACCCCACTCCCTGGGCTGTCCAGAACTAGTTCTATTAACAGATGATCATCTTTTTGGCAGAACTATTCACGCTTAATCTCTTTTGGGCTGCGTGATGAAGCTGTTGGAGGCAGAACTCTCCAGGGCTCAATGCAAATGCAGTGCCAGGAGCTGCCAGAAGAGCAGCTTATTCTTCTACCAGAGTGTGTCTGGGAGTTCAGTGAAGTGTAAAAACTCACACGCAAAACCAGAGTTACCTTCCCGAGGTACTTTCTTGACCTCATTGTCTCCTTTTGCTTCCCACACTCCTTTAGTGTTATTTGAAGTCAGCAACTGAGGCCGTGCTGGGAGGGGACATTTCACTGCTTCACTCCAGCCATAGTACAAGGAGTTCATTTTAAATTACTTACACACCCATAAGAGTAACTGTAGGAGGAAGGAAGAGGATTAAAATATATCCTCCCTGAAAACTTAAATATTGGAAATGTTTGATCCTTCCCACTTTAAGCAACCCCTATCAGCAAAATTCAGTGTTCATTAATTTCCATTGTTGCAGAAATCCAAATTTTAGAAGTTTATGATTAAATTATAGAAAAGGGCAGGAAGTGTGTTTTCTATACCATTAAAAATTGAAGGATACTGAAAAATGTTGCCTACCCTAACTCAAGAAGTAATTTTCAGAACTGCTTGTGAGCAATAGGGGAAAAAAGGAAAAAACATGTCAGATCAGGCATACTGATGATTTTAAAATGCTTTGATCAGACTTCCATAATGTAAACATTCTTAATGTAGTCGACTTACCTGTGGAAACACAGATTAATGTTGAACAAGGAAGCTGGAGTGCACTTAGGATCAGCTCTAACACTGGAAAATGGGATTCTTAAATGTCTGTTCACCTCTTCTGGTTTTGCACAGGCTTCCATGAGGTCTGTGAACCTTTTCCATCTTAACCATCACTAAGATACAGAACAACCATTAACACAGAATGAAGGGACAACAAATTCAGAAGGGTGAGAGCCCAAAATGACACCTGCAATACTGATTTGAGAGGTAGCAGAGAGGTTGTATTTTTTCAGGTAGACTTCTGGCTTCTGCTGCACTTAGGACTTCTTGACTGTTTCTTGCTCTCCGAAACTTCACACATCTTGTATTTTGGACTGTGGTATCTTTGAGAAAAACCTTGGCACCATGAGAGCCAACTGTCCAGGACCTGTTGCCATAATGCAAAAGTTTAATTGGGTGTTGTTGCAGTAGTTGATTTTATGAATTCTCTGTGTTTCTGTCAAGAATTATTTACCTGCAGATCATGAAATTTTGGCATAGCGGATTCTTAGAGTTGTTCAGAAATAACTGATTCCACTGCAGATTCCAGCATCAAACCTGGGGGCAGACTTCAATCCTGCCATTGTCTCTGTGATCTTGGAGCAGCTCAAAGCAGGGGGGTGAAGCAGAAAGTTTATTTATTTAAAAAAAACTTACACAGTTTTTAACATCGGTTTCAAGTCCAGATAGGAAATGTTTCATTAACAAGCAATATTCCAAACTGATGAGAGCCCTTAATGGAAGTTTGTCTTTCCCTGAATCAGAGAAAACGATGCTGTTCCAGCCCTGTGTGATGCCTGTGGTCGTGCTGAAAGGAGCATTTGATTAGGAATGCCTTGGCCAGGGTGAGATCTGGGAGCTTTGGAGTCTGCCCCGGCTGTCTTGGCAACGATGCACAGTTGAGAGCTCCCATCAGCACAGACACAGAGCATGTCCCAGGTCTGGCTTCACATCCCACTTGTGCAAGGCAAGAGAGAAACTTCCCTGCTGCCGAGACGGGCTTTAGTAACGCTGCAGTTCCCGGAGAGACTTTCACAGTCACTCTCAGTGAGTACAATTTTAAATTAATGAATGTTTTCTTCCCTCTGAAGTCATCTTTGTTAATCGTGCTGTAGTTCAGGGATGTAAATCAGGCTAAAATGAACAGTTAAAATATACAGAAGCCTGCTTTCAATTAATGTGAAGCTGCTTTAACTAGCCTTTAACTGAGTGGTGTGGGACTGAAGGAGATGAGTCTTAAAAAACCTTAGAGACTGGGAAAGCAGAGGCTGACCCTTCCCGCTTTGTCAGCTTGTTCTTTTGAGGGCGAGCCCGTGGCATTGTGTGTGCAGGGGTACCCAGAGCAGAGCAGGGACAGCCCCGTGGGCTCTGCACATCTCCCCCTGCACGGCTGATGCAACAGGAGCTCTGCAGTGCACAGGGAGCCGTTCCCACTCCTTGGGCACTGAAGGCAGAGGCTGTGATGAAGCAGGCTTGAAGAGAAAAACTGAACTGAGCTGTTCCCTGTTTTCTGGGGGGTCTATTTTCTTAGGCAGAACTGGAATGTACTGTCAGGTTTTGTTCCCACTGAGCTTTTCTGCTTTCTGCAGTGTTTGTGTTTGCTTTTAGTGGAGTAAGAAATGATTGTGGAAAACCTGGAGATTAATCCCAAATCAGAGGAGAGGCTATGATGGTGGCTGGTTTAAGATAGGGGTGTCTACATCTGTCTCTAGCCTCTGTCACAGCCTCAGTGTGGCCTCAGGGAAGGAGCTGATCTCCCTGAGCACTTCCAGTGAGCCCACACAGAGCCTTTCTCCCTGACATATGATGTGCCTGCATGGGCTGCACTGGGGTGGGTGGGCATGACTGGCTGCTTCGGTGCTCATGGCAACCTCTCCCCCTGCCTCTGATGCAAACAGCACTCACTGCAGCAGTCACTCCTGGTTGGAGAGTTTTGGGGCAGAGGTGCCAGGCAGTGGCACATCCTGTGAAGAGGCACGTTCCTATGAGGTGCCTGTCAGGGCAGAGCTGTGGGACTCACAGGCACAGCTGGGCTGGCCCAGCTCCCTGCAGTGTCACCTGTGTTGTTCTGGGCAGTGGCACAGCTCCTCGTGTGCAGTTCTCTCCCAGCTCAGCTGCCTAAAGCTGTATCCTGAGGAACACAGCTCCCATCAGTGCTGGCTGGTGACTCAGGCTGCTGCCAGGGAGCTGAGTGTGTCTGCTTGTCCTTCAGCCAGGGACAGGGACCCTCTGTGCCACCCAGCCCCAAACAGCAGCACTTTGCAGCAGCTCCTGGTGTGGGGGTGAAGCAGATTAGTCACAGAGTATAGTGAGTGAGGGATTCTTTGGGATCCTTTGGGAATAGTGAGCACTGCAGTGAGAGGAAGGGAAGTCATGACTTGATTTATTGATGCTTTTTGATCAGGCAGTTGTACAAATGGTTTCTGTGGGGGGGACTGGGAGTTTAAAGAAACTTAGTTCAAAGACTTCACACATCTGATGCTGAGGCCAAATCCCTGTAGCTTTGGTTCCCAGTTGGAATGAATGTGTAGTTCAAGTGCAGGCTGTCATACTTGACTGGCAGCCAGATGAGGCTGCTGCACCTCATCAGCTCTCCTTGGCCTAGAACTGCTCACAGCAGTGTCTGTGGGAAGGCAGCTGCCACAGAGCCAGGGACCTCTTGGGCTCAGAGGTGACAGGGATTTGGCTGGCCTCGCTCTTCTCCACTTCCAGTATCACATGGGAGATACCAGAACCTTGCCATTTAAATCAGCAGAGCTCACTGAAGTCAGCACTGGGACTGTGCACGCTAATTTAGAGTCTGGCCTGTCGTTGTTTCAGGAGGATTCTGACAGCCCTGGTGAGTGAGAGGTGTGTCCTATCTGTGCTTGGGCAGAGGGTGGTTCCGTGGTGTGTGGTGAAACCCTTGGGTGTAGTCTGCTATTGATTGGGTGGTTTGGGTTTTCCTCCTGCCTTGGAAAAGGCCCTGCACTCCAGAGCAGTGTCCGTATGGATATTGCTGATTTCCCCTCTGCAGCCTCGTGTGATGGCCTCAAGTGTAGCTTTGGCATTGCTGAGCCTGTTCCTGCAGAGAACTGCTTTGTGTCACCAGAGTAACCTGTGCACATGAACTGTGCTCTGGCTGGCTCAGAGGTGCCAGTTTGCCTCTGAGCTGTGCTTCTGCCATGGCTGATGGGGAATCACCCTGGGAAAGATGCAGAATAGATCACATCCTTATCATGTTGTGGCCCAGTTCACTGTCATACTTGTTTCCCACAAGGCTGCTTAGGGATTCCTAACCTGTTTATTCACCCTTGGAGAAAAATGTGGTGTTTTAGTAGCACAAACCAGCGTGGATATTAGTTAATTCCAAATCCCAACATATTGTGGTATTTTCTGTCTGTTTCCCTCATTCATCTCAGTATATAAAATGTATTCCATGAGGAGACTTGCCATGAGCATGGAGCAAGTCTCCTTTTATCTGTGCCTCCCTCCTTCTTCACAGAGTGTTTGTGTGTATTAAATAAAGTGTCAGGGTTGGTCAGCTCCAGCTTGGACTCATCTCCTGAGTATTAAGGACTCTCTGTCTCCCTCTTGCCTTAATCTTCCCCCTGCTTTCTTTCTGTTCCTTCCTCTATTCTTCAGTAGCAGTGCCACCTAATTAGGTCATGGATTGTTTCATACTCAAAACCTTTCAGGAGGTTTTCCAGTAGCTGTGGGTTTTGTTACTCAAGGCACTGCTTCTGCTTGCCCAGCTTTCCTGCTTTGTGCCTCTATTAACTGCTCCTAACACTGAAATATTTCTCATTCACATGGCTGCAGCAATAAAAGCCATGTTAGTTCCCTAACAAGCTGCTACTGACTCCTTGGGGAACTCCCAAAGAAACATTTTACTCGGAGATAAATCTGCTTTTCCGCATTCCCTACTGTTTTATTTATAAGGATATTTTCCTGAGAAGGAGATTCTCACTTAAAGCTGCCTACAGCTTCAGTGGCTGCTCCTCCCTGGAGCACAGATAATGCCTCCTGCTTGCTCAAGATGTTGGGATCCCCATTTGGGTAACAACACACACGTTGTTGCTTTCAGGGCGAGCAGGGGTCAGCAGCATGTTGAGACACATCTGGGAATATGGCCTTTAGCTCGTGTGAAACATCTAATCCAAGGTGTGCTTGGCCCCAAATTTTGTTGTATCTGGATTCAAGGACTCATTTACCATGAGGTGTTACTTTTCCCTGCAAACAAAGTTCAGTTAAGCCTTAAGGAGTAATTCCAAAGGATGTACTTGTCAGTATAATCAAGAGTGGCAGAATTGGATTTTTTATATCTGTAACCAAAATCTAGGAAACGCTCGATACATCCAAAGCAATCTGCAGCCAGAACAGGATGAGCTGAGACTAGATGCAGCCCTTACAGTGGGTATTTGTAGCAGATTGCTACCTCCTTCCTCAAAATAAAATACCATTTTTTTCCTGTTCTCTAACCCTAACTTTTAAAGCAATTTTATGCATGGTCCTAAATTATGGTTGTGAATTATAGTATCCCCAAGTATTCTTAATAGCTGTCTAAATACATAGAAAAAAAAACCCCAACCCAAACAGATGAAAGAAGGGCTGATAATTCAGAGGGACTGAAAATATTTCTACTTTTCTTCAGAGTTAATTGAGAGCAAAGGCTGTTGCCCCTTTACTGCACAAATTTCAATTAGGCAGACAGCAGAGCTGGTCACAGAAGGCTGAATCTGGTCTGTCACAATTTGTCAAGGAAAATCTTTCCTATTTCAATCATTGAACCTTATGAAATCAATTTCATACAATGTTTTAGTCTTTGCCTTTCATTCATGTCCAACTAAAGCTTTTTTATAGCAAGCAGTGACAACAGAGCTTGCATGCTGGAATTAACAAGATTGGCTTTGCCTGGTCACATGCAGCCTCAGAGACTGTCCAGAAATGTTCATCCTGCTGTATGCTGGATAAAAAGAGAGGCAAGAGTTGCTTGCAGCTCCTTCTCCAAACAAGGTACCAGTTCATCCAAGGGAGATGGTGGTGTCCAGGTTTTTAGCCTGAGTAAATATTTCGCTCAGGATGTTTTGTAACACTTTTCAAAGTGAAGATCACATATGGCCATGGAGGGACCACCTTGGCTGGCTTTCTTCCTGTGATATTTTTTGACATTGCTTGCTAAATGCATCTTAGCAAAAGACTGGGGAGGTGCTGAAAGATGGGAGTTGGATGAGGGAGACAAGAAAACTGCACTTAAAGTAAAGGAAGTAAGAACTGGAGAGCAGCTTCAGAGCAGTTAGGATGTCCCAGATCTGAGCACCACTCCTGTCTCCAGAAATCTCCTAAGGTAGGTTATTCAGTAAACTCTCTGGACTAGTAGATAGCATCTCTTTTGCAGTGCATTTCTGCTCAAATTTGTATCCATGGTTTGTTGTGTCACCTCTGATTTCTTTTGAGAATCACTTCTCATTCCTTAATCACCTCAAGAACTTAAACCCAGTGGGAATTTGAAGTCAAGAGTTTTGAGATCAGCCTCTCCTGCCGTCTGAAGCTGAAATGAGCCAGCCTCAAGAGCTCCTTGAGGTATCCTTTTTGAGCAGGATGTCCTGTCAGGTTTACACGGAAATTACAACTGCCTTGATATTTTTTTTTTTTTTCCTTCAGCTCTGTCTCCCAACACGGGAGAAATCAGGGATGCAGGCTGACCTAGAGGAAAAGGCATGCTGCCAGGGAAGTAGATCTCAGGGCTTTATAGAAGGAAGTGTCACATTACCAGCTGATTAAACCCGTCTGGCTGAGCCTAAACACAAAGCATTGAGCCAGAAGCAGTAATCCAATAACTGTCTTGAGAGGAGCCTGTGGAGCCTTTGGGGTGTTCCCAGGTGAGTCCCTGCAGTGTCTGCAGCCTCAAAGGACAATCCCCAGGGTCTTGTGCGTTCCTCTGAGTTTCGGGTGGAGAAAGGCAGTTGCACTTTGCTGAAGGGACTGAGGGGAGGATTGATCACAGAGCTCAGGGTGTGCTCAGGTGATAGAAAGGCTGATGGCTCTGACTGCAGTATCTTTAGCTCCTGCCTGAAGCCCAGCAAACTGCGGCTGGGTAGTGAATTGGTGTTCACATCTCAGCACAGGAGATGAGGAGCCCGACCCCTGTGGGGGCTGTGGCTCTTCTCACCCCCTCCTGGGTGCCTGTGCCCACCGTTGGTGGTGCTGGGGTGTGGGCTCCTGGAGGGGCTGTGCCACATCCATGTGAATGCCTTGAGTACCCCAGGTTTTGGAGTGGCATTAAATGTCTGTGTGCAGGCAGCTGAAGGCAATCTTCAGTCATGCTGGACACCAGCTAGGAGTGACTGATGATGCTGATCCATCCCTGGGCTGTCAGTGCTGCCTCTGCCTGCCTGGGGCTGAGCCACCAGGAAGGAAACAGGGAGCAGACACTCCCTCCCCATCAGGGATACCTGACAGCAGGGGCCCTGTGTGGACGCTGCATTAATTTCCTTCATTTTCCTTTTTCCTAATTGTAAGATGTGTGATTGCCATAGGGGGGACCACCTACTGTTATACTGTGATTTGAGAAAGTCTTTGAACTTGTTTCTCTTGAGCTTTGGTCAGCCAGATGTAAGACAGAATCAATTAAAACATGGGAGAAGTGAAAAGATCTGGGAGATGGGTATGGAAGTCTGGTCAGAGCCAGCTCTGCAAAGGGGATGGAAGGAGAAGGAGGGCAGGTTTGTCTCTGGGTTGAAGGGCCCTTTTCCTCCAAGACTTGCTTGAAGCCTTAAACCACACTTGCAGGGTCCATGCTGTTTCAGGCAGAGCAGTTGTGTCTGCAGGACAGGTATAAATGCAAACTCTCCTGACACAGCTGCCACTCAGCCATGCATCTGAAGCATTTGCTGCCTATCAGTTACTACTTACAAGTGCATGAAATGCCAAAATGCAGCATTTATTCTCTGTGAGCCTGGAAGCTAGAAATTATTCCTGGCAAGGAGGGGCTAGCAGCATTTGGGAAGTTGCAGGAGCAGAGCAGTCTGGTAGGACACACTTCCTGTGCCCCTTTAAGCTTGGGGGATGAAGGGCACCAGAAGTTTCCAACTTGACTCCTGGCCTTGGGGAGCCTTGGCCTGGCTGGAGGCACTCATGGGACCAACACTGTCCCCAGGCAGGGCACACCAGCAGGGAGATTGAATCTCACCTCACAGGGAGATTAAAGCAACAGGGATGTTCATGAAGTGTAGCTGGAACCCAACACGAGTAAGTATAACGGAATCAAGGTTTTGAGGGCTAATGCCAAATGTGCCTTTATAACAATAAAGGTTTGCTACTTATGTCAGTAGCTTTTAGACCAGGCTTGGGCAAAAGTGCTGGTGCTCACTGGGTCATTGTGGGCTGCCTTTATGTGGTGGCCAGCTTCTTTTAGCATAGTTGGATGTCAAAAAAAACACATTGCTTTCTCCAGGAGCAGCTGGAATATTTGTTTCAAATGGGGAGCTCTGTGATGGACTTTATTCAGGGCTTGGGGAGACTTCCAGTTTTGATACTAATAGTGATTTAATGATAAAATGGCAGCATGACTTGGGAAGGAGAGGCAATTGATCCAGTGAGGCAGCCTCACAAATAGCTGTGTCCTGTGTGCTGGGGAGCCAGAGCACTGCTGTCACTCCAGGTCACTGCCCAGGGCTCAGCCATTTGTCTGAGCCCCAGTGAACAAAAGCACAGATGTAGAAGGAGATGCATCCCCTCTGCCACAGCAGAAAATTAATTATGAAGTACTCTCACCCCAGGCTTGCCCATTGCTCAGGGAGGAGGGAAGGAGTGGAGCTGAGTATTTGCAGAAAATGTTTCCAGGATGAGGGTAATTCTAGTCCTGTGCAGCATCCAACCTAGCAGGGTACTGCACTGAGTCCTGGGGCTGGCATTGCAGGAATGGGGAATCCAAGTCCTGACCTCATCACTTTTCTTGTCTGAGCTTGGAGAAGTCGCTTGAAAGTAGTTTTAGTGTAGTTTAGTCTTTTTACAGCCTAGGCTGTATTCCTGCTGTTCAGCAAAGCCTGTGCTTCTTTGAGGTTATTTCACACAAAGATGGAAGAGAAGCAATTAAAGGGAAGTGTCTGACCACCTTTAAAGCCACAGCCTCTCTCTCTCTCAGATTTCTTTGCAGTGAAATGGCAGTAGACACTCTTTCTTTTCATGCAGGTGTTAGGAAATTACACTGATGGTATCCAAGCTGTGTTGCCTTGGAACTTTTCTTCTTTGTTCAGTGTCTGCTCTGCAGCACCTGACAGCTCCTCCAAAAGGCCAGTGAGTGAGAAAAGCTTCTCCTGGGTGATCTGGGGAAATGAGTGCAGCTGGTTGTTCACAAACCAGCAAAATTGCAGGTGAGCAGCACTGAGCCACCTGTGCAGGCTCCCTCTGCAATAACCTCAGGTTTCCTCATGTTCTTTCTGGTGCTCTCTATCTAAAAATGATCCTCTATTGGAATAAACTTGTGCTATGTAGAAACTGTTACAATGCTTCCAGAAGAAATCACAAACTCAAGTCGTGAATTTCTGACTGCTTCCAGTTAAACACACACAAATTATTTTCATTTTACGTCAGCTGGCATTTGTCAAACTTAACCACAGTTTGTGTTTACCACAGTGTTCTTTTGGGTAAGACTGCCTGTGTCACACAGGGAAAAGGCCACAGGAATCACATTCAAAATATTTGCATTGCCTGCAGCCAGGGTTCCCAGCATGGCAAGGGCAGTTCGTGGTGCTGGGATTTTGGAGGTGTTGGTGTAGCTGTGCCCCAGGTATTGAGCTGAGAATTAAAGACACAGCAAGGGCAGAAGGTGACTGGGACCTGTGCCTGTGCTGTGAGGACAGATGGCTCACAGCCACCCCTTCCCTTCTCACTGCTGCCCAGTGTATGCTCTGAAAAATAACAGCAAAAGAATTGACTTTATGAAAGACATTTGCATTTGTGGTGTTTCTAGTACAGAGCCTGGTCCACCTACTTAACTGTATCATGAGTTAATCCATTCATTTCAGCAGCAAAGCCTGATGCTTTAATTCACACTGGATAATTCCAGGTTAACTAAGCTACAGTCACTGAGCAATCCCAGTTATAAGAACATTCTTGAGTGCTGGGAGAGAAATAAGACAAGCTGGAAGCACAGACACACCTGGCAGGCAGGCAGAGCAGTGTGAGTGTTTACAGACCTTACTGTGACACAGGAAGGTGAGGCTGCAAAGAGCTCATGGCTGTGTGCCTGCATATTCAGGCTCACAGGTGGGGTTTGTGTCAGAGGAAAGTTTGACATAAAGTGCTGATTAAGACCAGGCTACTGTCCCAGTACAGACTAAAAATACATTGCATTTGTCATTGAGAACATTTTCACTTATTAATAGCCAATATTAAAAAAGCTCTCCAAGTCCATCTGTTAAAATGTCTGGCTCAGGCAATGTATGTTCAGGGTAAGCTTTTGAAAATTCCTGCCTTGGGAAAGACTTTTTCTGACTTTAAAATGTTAACAGCATTTTTCTGAAATTTATTAAAAACATTTTACTTACTTACTCAGGTTCATAAGTCATGATCATATTCTCACTGTAACAGCACTGTATTGAGCAGTGCTTGAGGAATATTGTGATCAGAACTGGATATGAGTGATCCAGCCTTGTATTGGCATGGTCAGGACTGTAACCATCCCTTATCAAGGCCTTCAAGAAGATGGAGAGATCATGTACCAGGTGAGTGATTAATAATGGTGGTTTTGGATAGCCCCTTAAGACAGGATAGCATGTGGATACAAGATGTATGTGCTGGGAAATCTGTAAGAAAAAAAGCCCATACATTTTCCAGCCTGATCACAGGACATCACCATTGTGGGATATAAATCTAGAAGATACAAACCATTATCTCCATGTGAGTGCTGGCTCGGTGTGGAATTGAAGGGGCTGAACAATTCCACACTGAGCCAGCCCCGTGGTGTGACAGAGGCAAGGGCAGTCTCTTCCTGTGACCCCTGCAGTGGGGGGACAGGACACCTCCTGCTGCTTTGGCCTGCAGGAGCCTGTTGTGGTGCTAAAGCTGCTGTCCCTTGGGTTGTTCCAGGCAGCAAGTGCAATTGAGGGTGAGCATCTCTTATCAGTGGCTCCTGTGCTGGTGACTGGTTTGTCCTGGTGACTGACAGCTGTGATAACGAAGTTACAGTGAGGAGGCAGTCAGAGCACAGAAATGTTTTGATGCCTTATGGTCTGCATCTTGGGGGTTTTGTGCCCTGGGAGGTTCTGTCTCTACCTGGCTGGGCCAGAGCGAAGGGCAAAACACAAAATGACTGTACAAGAAAAATCCCTGTCGCTTTCTCATCTACAGCAGGGGTTGGTTTGTCGAAGTCATTGTAGGGCTGTTAGCTGTAGTATCAAGACAGAGTTTTTGTAAGTGTTTTTATGTACCTTTGAAGTGAAAATACCTGGGAAGCAAGACAAGTCCATTAGTCCCTGTGAACAACTGGTGGTTCACAGATGCTCCATTTCTGGGTAAATCCCCTCTGCTGCTCACTCTCTCAATGCTCACTGAACTCTGTTGACTTAACTCCAGGTTTCTCCATGGCTGGCTTATCTCTGTGCCCTGGGAGCCTCAAATCTGGGTCTTGGCTTAGACTGGAACAACATCCTGAGGGATCTGACTGGATCTGGCTGGGCAAGGGTGGCGAGGAGTAAGAGAGTGTAATTCTGGTTGCAAGATTCGATAAAAAATTTACCTTTTCTCTTTTTTTTTCTGTTTCTGTATCACTGGAGTTGTGGAAGCTTTTTCCAAACTTTCCACTTCCACCATGCAAAAATAATTTCCTTTCTCTCTCCCCACTGAGCTTTTGCTTATTATAAATCTGTGAGTTCCAAAAAAAAAGTCTCAAACCAGCAGTGGCTACAGCAGCTCCTGTCTCTCAGGGACAAGATTAAAATCCACCAAAATGAGATGTCATGGAAAGCTGTTGTCATTCTCTGGTGCCACAGAAAATTGATTTGCTGTCTCTTGCTGCTGCAGTACAGAGCCAGTGGAAGTACCTGGCTTGCTAAATTTCAGTGTGAATGGAGATGGGTGATGAATAGCAGCCACAAATCACAAAGGTAAAGGAATGTGCTAGGGATGGCCCGGGCTGGAAATTGGATGATTTTGATGTCTGTACTGAGTCCTTAAGGCTAGAATTCATGTTCCAGATGATAAGACTGTCCCTGTGTAACTTTTAAATTAAAATCTTGTTTCTTACTGAGATTGGACTTCCCTTTGTAATATCCAGCCATGCCTCTGGAATGCTTTGTAGGCAAAACTTATAGGAAGTAGTGGTGGTTTTCCATCTGTACGTTAATATTTTAGTGGTTGCTATTTTTTAACCATATCCAAGAATGAGATTTCTGTTTCTGGATAGAACTGGTGATTTAGCCCATTCCTGACTTTCTACATGATCCATGACCCTAAACCCAAAAGTAATCTTGAACCAGGCATGTACAAATTTGCAGCAGGTGCAGCTTGGCCTGAAATGATTTAATGAACATTACTTACTGCAAGAGGTTGAGCCTGACAGTCCAGCTTCCTGCTCACAACTGTGACAGTGCCTCTCCATCAGAGGGAACTGGAAACATCTGGTTCCTCATTTGGTGAAGCAAAGAGCCAAAAGTGAAGGGTAAGGGACACAGCAGCCTGGTGCCACAATGGCACTGAAGGGCAGAGGCTCAGGAACCAGACCTGTTCATGTCTCTCTCGTATCCCTGGAGCCCCCGGGAGTGCAGGGGCTGGGGTCTGTCACACTGCTGTCACCACTCAGCCACAGGTGACAGGAAGATGAGCTCAGCTGGCAGGGAGGGCCCTGCAGGGGTCTGTGCTGGCACTGCCAGAGGTCACAGGTCTCTGTAGGACAGCAGAGCCCCGGCACAGCCACGCTTTGACTCACTGGAAATGGCCAAACACAGCAAACAGTCCAGCTCTTGCACTTTGCAACCTTCTCATCCCTCTGACAAACAACTCTTCACTGAGCCTGGCTGGAGAGACCACAGCTGTCAGTGCCAGGGGCTGAGCCAAGGCCACCTTGTGCCCGTAGGTGTTGTTTCCCTGGTGACAGCTGGCTCCTGTACTGGTGGCACTGGGGTGGAGGACTGGCTGTCTCAGGAGTCCCATTTCTAGGTATGTGCTGCATGAAGATGGCGCTGGGTTGATGAGGCAGAAAAGGTTAATGGTCTCAGATGCAATTTTCCAAACAAATAAAACTTTGATCTGCCATGTAATTTAGATTATCTAAATCCTACACAGTCTGGGGCCTGAGATGTATCAGGATTCTCAACTTAAAAGCATTTCCTGTGGCACAGTTTGGTGTCTTTCAGGGATAACAAATTTAAAAGGCTTTCTTTTAACTCCCATGTCCCTCTCCTCCCCAGGTTTTGTTGTCTTTCCTAACCTTATTTATTCATCTGCTAAAAACAGGACTGGAGACAGGAGCTTGTATTGGGCAGACCTGTGAGCACTTCTGAGGCCTTCTGTGAAAGAGACCATGAGGTGAAGCAGAAACTAATGCCTCTGTTGCATTAAAAGTCAACATTTTGACAGAGAAGTTTTCTTTTGGGATAGAAGACTGTCCATCTGAGGGCAGAAGAGGAAGGATGAAACATCCTGCAAGCTGTGATCTGTCATCATATGGTGCATGGTCGAGTTACCAGTCTAAACACTGTCCTGGTTTGCAAACCTCCATAAGCACAGATGTGCTTTGGGCACAGTGGGCTCATTGTCCCAAGAAAAATTGAAGGGAGCTCTTGAGTGATGTCTTATTATAGAGATGTTGCTGCTAAAAGCAAATCTCTCAGAGAGTAAGTGCAGATTGTTTCTGTTATTGATTGCCAGGTCTCTGCTTCATTGAGACCACATGGCCCACTTTGTTTTTGTAGCTGTCTTTTATTAAAACTGACAAAGAGGTATCAGCGTTTGAAAAGATGAGTCTTGAGAGTCCCCTGGGTGGCATTTTCATGCTGTAAAGTGATCCTGGCACATTTGATCCACAGATGCTTTGAACACAGTGGTAAAACAAAAGCTTTCCTTCCCAGGGTGGTCTTCTACACTACAAAGCTTTCTGTTTTTTCCATGCTCAGTGAGCCAAGAAGTGGAGAGAACCTGCAGTTCTTCCTACCTTAAACTGTGCTCTCAGGACCTGATCCTGTGTCCTGAACTGCTGGGGACATCCCTATGTGTTTAGTTTTTAAGATATACTTTGCTGCTTCATCAAAGGCTCATAATGCATTTTACATTCACATGGGTTATCTGTACTGGCTTTCAGTGTTCCTGAGACTGGTGGTCAGAAAGTTTTCATCCTTCTTCCTGGTAACCAATATTTACAGTCCCTAATCCTCTCCTGTTCTTGTACCTGACTTTCTAAGAAGCCAGTCAGAATTTTATTTGAATACACAAACCTGAAGTTGATTTGGTTTTATTTTTTGGCATTATATTTGAAGGTATCTAAAAAATTTAGATCTGAGACATTTCATACTAGGACCTATCATGAGTGGAAATGTTTGACCTCAATCTGTCTGTGCAGCAGCTCCTGATCTGTAAAATGGGAATACCATCTTCTCTCATTTTGAAGAGACTTTATGAAGATAAATTAATCGTTGCACAGCACTCAGATGTCAGAGTGATGAACACCACAGAAAAGCTTGGGGGGAAATAAATAGTTCTGTCTGCAGAGCAGGCTGTTAGTAGTAGCCATAAATAAGACATGAAGCTGCACTTTGATCAAGAGACTAAAGCAGATATTGAATAGTTGCTGATAAGCCGAGCCCCAGCCAGCCAGAGTCCTGAACACATTCAGATGAGTGGGAAGTAGTGTGTAATTGTGTGATTAAAGAGATGTGTTAATGCAAATGAGCAGGAGGACCAATGTGAAGTTGCAACCCTGAGCTCAGTGCAGGTTTGTCCTTGCTTTTGGATGTTCTTTTCTGCAGCCTTGCTGTGTGCCATGAGAGAAATACTAGCTGCTGGTGAGCATGAATTATTCTCATCCTGGCCAACTGATTCTTTTTCTTTTCCTTTCCTCTGCTAACAAGTTGTGTTACACAGAGAAGGGATGAAAAGCTTAAAAAAATGTCATGAAAACATGCTCAGAGTTGAAACTCCCAAAAAGTTCTTCTGGCAGCAGTCTGTCTTCTACAGACCATGCAACCCATAATCCATCAGATTCGTGTGTCAGAAGGGCAGTCAGAACCCCCTGCTCCATCTGCAGCTCCAGGCTCACCTGAGCCCTGCCAGTTGCTTGCTTGGCTAGAAAAAAAAGCACTGAAGCCTCCTATCCCTACAGCCACAGTGGACACAGCTGAGTAAATGTGATTCCATCTTTCAAGCTGCTGCTTGGCTCCACCTTGGTTTAAGCCTCGAGGTGGCTGGGAGATGCTCACACTTTCCTTTCCTTTATATGCTCTTGTCAGCAAAGTGAAGGTGTCCATGCCTTCCCAGAGTCCTTCCAGCCCATCTCTAAAGGAGAGGCTACATATTTTCACCTGAATTTGCTCATGTAGCCTGTTTTGGTTTATTTTTTGGTATGGGTATTTTGACAAATGTTAAGTAGAGATTTTGTGTCTGGCATATTTTTGTAACACTTTTCACAAAGGTGCTTTAAGCATCCATTCACAGCTACGATTATGAGATGCCATCAGAGCTTGGGGTGAAAAACCTAGTGGTACAGTTGCAGTGATGAACAAAATATAAACAGCTTTTCAGGGGGAGATGTGTATCCTGTGCCATTATCTGGCCTTTGCACTCACAGCTCTTGACTGCTTGTCCCTCATGAGGGGTTCTGGAGAGGAAGAGAGAAAATCCTTCCAAACGCCTCATTAAGCAACCAAAGTATAACCTACTGATGGCAGAGAGGTTACAAGTAGCTCCTCTCTGGAGAGAGCAGTGGATGAGTCCCCTGACATGTCTTCATGCTGTAATTGCTTGTCACAGAGTCGGGTCCAGCTTCATTACAGGCCCAAGGAATCGATGCTAATGCCCTCAGCCAGCCCTGTCCTGCCTTCGGTGCTCTCATCTTGCCCAGAGACCTTCCCCAGCGAGCCCTGAGCCTGAGCAGAGCTGTTTGATGTGCCTGGCTGCCCGCCCTCCTCCTGGGGATGGCACCCCAGCAAACCCTCTGCTCTGCAGGTCATGGGGAGAGCAGACCCCCGTGGTGTAGAGTCTAAATTGCTGCTTCCTTACTTACTAAAATAAGCCTCTCTGCAGGCACTTGGGATTCTGTTTTCTGGGAGTGGGAGCAGGGGTTGAGCTGTGCCCGCTGCACCCACAGCAGTGTTGCCCTGCAGCTGTAGTTTGGAGCTGACCTCCTCACCCTGTTCAGGGGTGAATGGATGGGGAGGGCAGGGAAGAAACTGCAGAGAGTTCTGGAAAGGCTCTCCCAGCTGTAAATGCAGCCTGTTTCTGCCCCCTCTGCAGTCTTCAGCTCCTCTGCTCCACACTTGTCCTGTGCTCATCCTATCTCAGCCTCCTTCTGACTTCCCCTTAAATCATGGCAACAGGTTGTAGTTGGGACCAAGTTCATTCTGTCCTCCTGTCCCTGCCTCAAAGTGTCTTTGCCTGTTCTGATTGCAAGGTCTTTGGGGCAGGGACTGTATGCTCCCTGTGTTTTGGCAGAAACTGCCTTAATTAGGGATCATTCTTGGTTTGTTCTGTCATAATAAAAGGGATTCATAATAATACTGCAGTAACTAACACCAGTCTTACTGCATTTCCTTCAAAGGAAGCACTCCAAAATAAGATGAGAGTAGATGAGATGAAGATCAGACCAGCTGTAATTACAAGTCTGAGATATCTCATTTTGGAGCAGAGCAGTTACACGCAGTAGTAACTTGGCTGGCTCTTACTGTAGGAGAAAAGCCCACACAAAAGGTGCTTTTACATAAGTCTCTGTAAAATAGCCACCAATACTCATCAGAGAGAGCATGATTAAAGGCTTTTGAAACATGATTGGAGTTGCCAGTTATCATGAGATAATTAATATGCAGGTTTGGTGTATGTATATTCTGGTGATCTCATTATCTCCATTATTAATTAGTCTCTGTTCTTCACATTTCAGCTCCAGTTTCTTGTCATTAGGGTGACTCTCCTGTGAGTGATGCCTTAGTGAGATGCAGAGGAAGGATTCTGCCTCTGGAACAGCAGAGGAGGTGCCAACTTTTGTTCAGAACTGCTCCAGAGAAACGGCAGTGCTTAGTACCAGATCAGCCAGTTTCCCTGCCATAAACCCTTTCAGTGATGTGCCCTGCTCCTGTTTCCTGGCCAGGAGCCTCTGCCCTCACCAGGCACTCCGGGTGCTACTGGAAATCATAGAATCGTGGAATCACAGAATGGTTTGGGTTGGAAGGGCCCTTAAACTCATCTCGTTCCAACTCCCTGCCATGCCTCACCCCCCACACAGGGAAGGGGACAGCAGTGATTGTGATTTAGGCACTCAGTGATGTATTCAGCAATCTTCCAATTACCCAAATAACGAATATTTTTCCCAGATTTTCTCTGGCATGCTTCTGCAAGAACCTTTTCCAGGATGCATAGTGTTTGTTTGGGAGATCTGTGGGATCTGGCAGTGCCAAGCATCCTTTTGCCAATGTACCCATCTCTTTTCTTCCATGTGGTAATGAGGATAAAAGTTTAGTCTCCGTTGACAGCTACTGGACAGGACTCGAGCACAGGAACTTTGCAGGTACACTTAATACAAGTGGCATACGAAGGTGAGATTTAGGAAAAAACAAGATGAATTAAGGTGGAAATTGAGTGTGAAGGAATGTCCTGCCCTTTTCAGGGTCCAGCTATTACGGCCCTGGATCGGCACTGAATGGCTTCCCTCTGAAAAGCAGCGAGTCTGCTGTTGGTGGGATCACAAATACGGGGCTCAGGAGGGTCTCAGTGTGCAGAGCCTGCTCGTGCAAACCGCACACAAACCCTGGGGCACATTCCAGTGTCTGTGGTCATCTGAGCAGTCACTAACCTGCACTAATTCCTCAGCTGCCTGAAATCATGACGGGAGAATAGATTGGTGTCTCAGATGGGAAAAATGTATCACGCAAGCTCTCCTTCTGTGGGGCTGACTCAGTTGAGCTGCAGCTGCCCCAAGAGGAAGCTGCTGTCCTGGGCAGACAGAGCGACCCCGTTCCTCTGCACTCTTGCTGCTCTTAGGCATGAAGCACTTAAAGGCCTGTGTCACTCCCCAAATTAATCCTCATTGCTCCGAGAGAAGCCAGTGATGGTCACCTGCCCTCCCTCAGCCATGACAGCGTGCTCTGCTTTTCCCTTTGTAGGAAACAAATCATAAGTCATATTAAACAGAAAATTAGCACTTTACCATGAAATGTGTAAAAATAAGGTTTTTGTCTCGATGGAGATCAAAGGCAGCTTATAACAATCTCTACTTAATCAAGCTTAGCTTTAATGAAGTGAGAAATGGACCTGTATTATAGCTAGGGTTATTACTTAATAAAGATTTTATACAGTCTCTCCATAATGAGGAGTGATTGTCTAAATGCCTTACATTTTCTACTCCTTTCATTTATGAGAAATGCATCTATCAATGAGAGATTTGTGCCTCCTCAGTTATTACAGTGTAATAAATGTCAAAGCCCTGGGCAGCAAACTGAGTAGTGTGTTCAGCAGGTGTACCACACAGTTGTACATACGTTCTTAACATCTCTATTATAATATTCATTTTAACGATTGCTGCTTTATCTGTTTAAAGCTTATTTTATGCTTTTCTCATCAGAAGCTGTTGAAAGTAGATCTGTGTTGGGTAGTGGTTCTGTAATTGTCAGATTTCACAATGTCCGTAGTAGTGCCTGATCTGTGTAACAATGCAAACACTTCTGACTTGCATCTTTCATGAAACAATTACAAAATGTACTCTGCAGGTAACAATATCATGTGCGATTGTTGTTTATTCTGCAGTGAGCCCCTGACATAAAACTGTCTCTCTCAAATTGCATACTGAAAGGAAAAGTAGATTTTAGCAGTGTCCTATTTCAAAAGCAGTGAAGTTGTCTGTCCCTAAATCTATCTTGCAGAAACTGCTTTCCCATTCATTTAGACTAATGAATAGGAAGATGTCGGGAGGGGTTTTTCATTCCTATTGTACCGTTCATTATCAGCTTCTCCGCTTCCCGGGAGAGCCCCCGAACGGGAAGGGCCTGGAGCCCCAGTGGCACCGCAGGGAGCCCAAGGTCTGCCGGGTGCCGTGTGCGGGACCTGCCCCGAGCTGTGCCCGGCCGAGTCCCAGTGACCTCCTTGCACACGCGGGCTCCGGCAGGCTGGGCTGGCTGGAGCTGCGCTTGGCTTTCATCTGTTGCTGTTACTCTTTGTTACACTGAACCTCAGGCATCCTCCGCCCTTCTAAGCCTTCTGTGCTCAGCAGAGACGGAATTCTTTTCATTTTCTTTCAATGAACTGCAAAAAGGGTCAAGTTCAGCGAATTGCTTTAAGCATTGCATATGTATAAGAATTGGGGCTGATTAATTTTTATCTCTTCTTTTGCTTTTTGAACAGCAATATTTTATACTTCGGAGTCGCTGGCTGTGATGAAAATGAGGGCAGGTTCAGGGAATACAAGATACATCAGATGTTATGCTGGTAGATGGGTTTGTGTCTGCCTGCTTTGCTTTGTTTTCTGAGAATTTCCTTATCTCTTCCTTCAAATAACTTTTGGGCCTCTCTGGAAAACACCCTGTCTTTGGACACAATAAAGTCCAGAATATTTTAGAAGTATGAAGTACTTAAGTGATCTTTCAGTGATTTACATTTACAGCACCCTTGTAACTCTGTGTATGAGCACTGTTGCAGAAGTGTGCCCCAAAGAGGTTTGCCCCTTCTGAAATACCTGGAGGTAACATTAAAGACAGGCTTTGGAATATGGCCAGATCAAATGGCACGGTGTCGGCTGGGGATTCTTTCAGTGCCCACAGCTGGGAGGGAGGTGTTTGTTTGCTGGCTGAATCCTGCCAGGATGGTATTTCCTTAAGTGTATGACCCAGCAGTGACAATTGTGACAGTAAAGGCAGGGTTTGGCTCCCAGACAGGAATTTTATGGAAAACGGATTTTTTATATTCCCCTTTCTGCCTTGTAGTCTTCTGCTGCAAGGCCACAGAAACAGATTTTATTTATTTTTTCTTTTTAAATTTTTTTCTTTATTAGCACAGACAGCACAGTAAACACAGCTCTTATGAGGTGTTGCGAAAAAGGAAGTTACACAACTTTTAAGAAGTGAAGCGAATATAAAATAACGAATTCAGCGTGACTGTTCTCAGCCTTTTTGTTTTGCTTCTCATTATCTTGTAACTAAAGGGATTAAAATCAAGGACAAAACAGACATCACTTCCTAACAGGATCTGTTTTGCTTGGAGCACACTGAGGGTGCTTTAGCCTGACACCACCGTCCCGGGGAGGCCGTACATGTGTTCAGTTGTGACTTTGCTGTAGGAATGAGGATATGCCAGGCAGGTGAGGCTGTCCCCCGTGAACCCTGATGTCCCCAGAGATTGTCCCTGCCAGGGGACCTGACAGCCCTCAGTGCCTGCCACTGCAGCCCCTTCACTTATGAAGTATCAGAAACCCAAAATCAGTCTGTCAAAATTCTTCTGTTCCATCTCAGATGTGTTCCTGCACCTGCAGGAAGATTGTCCTTAACCCCGGGGTGGGGAGGCCCTGTCCACTCTGGCCTTGAACCCTTCCAGGGGTGGGGAATCCACAGCTTCTCTGGGCAAGCTGTGCCATGTACCCGCACATAATTGTATAAAATACATATTAATCACATATAAATATATAAATAATAAACACATAATTACATAATATTTATTTTATGTATAATATAAAGTTATATAATATATCATTATATAATATAGAGACAATTAATCAGGTTTTAATCGGGTTTTAAGCCACATTTCATTCCTCACGAACCGCAGGCATCTTCCCCTCTCACCAGCAATCGCAGATAATTTTAATTACGGGTAATTTTGAGCAATACCGCGTTATTTTTGAGCAAGGCCGAGTGACTA
>VYXF01006680.1:836392-872575 GCA_013397295.1 Polioptila caerulea | reverse complement strand
CTCCCGCTCTGCCTCTGCGGGGAACCCGCGCCGGGGCTGCGGCGTGAGGAGAGGGGAATCCGTGATGGGAGGGGGATCCTTGAGGCTCCGCTCCGGGGGGGATCCAGAAGCGAGGGGGGGAAAGCATCTCTGCGGTTTTTGGTGCGGTATCGGCGTTCGCGTGAAATGCGTGAAATTGTGGGTAGAGCGAAACCCTGCTGGGATTTTGTTCTTGTTTGCTAAAGGAGGGGATTTTCGCGTCAGAGTTGCGTGAGCTGGAAAGTTGGGTTCGCTGTGGAAGTGAGCGGTCCTGGGGATATTGTTAAATGGGAAAATCTAAAACCGTATGTGCCTGTCAGCAGCCGTGTGGGGTGGAATGGGGGCGTTGGGGTAGAAGGGGATGTCTTCCTGCATAGCTGAGCCTCCTATAGCTCTCAGCTCTGTCACCTGGAGGTGCCCAAATACCTGGGATTTGAACCTTTAAAAGGGGAAGAGGAGAAAAAAAGTACTTTTTGAAGATGAATGCAAGCGGGGGGCTTGCTCTGTGATTATTTTATGTGGCACAGGCGTTGTGTTTGGATTGCCATCTCTTATTGTTGAATGTTTTTAATACCCAAATGTGGTTCTGAATGCATTTGCGGGCTCCGAGATGCTGGTGACATAGGCAGGAAAAATGATTTGTGGTTAGTGTACGGCTATCACGACAGCCTGTGCTGGAACTACAGATGCTTCCTGTAGCCCTCCTGTGGGACCACAGCACTGCCCTGGTGCGCTGGGTGAAGTGACTCTGCCCTCCTGGGCCTGTGTGAGATGTACCTGGCAGCATAGGAAAGCAGCTCCCAGCAGAGATCTTGTAGGTGTGAGCAGTTCCTGGCCTGGCCTTTATCGTGTCCCTGACATGGAGAAGGGCAGTGGTGCTTTTCTGTTGGGCAGAAGTGACATGTGCTTCGAGATCCCGGGCAGGCAGGCAACCTCCTTGCTTTGTGCTGTGCTGATTTTGGGGTGGAGTTTTAATGTTGCTGCTTTGATAGCAATGTTTTTGGTAGCAATATTTTCACTGCTTGTGGCGGATTTGTACGGTTTGTGGCTTTGGGGGCACAGAGAATGATTGATTCTCATGGTATTCAGCCCATTGATCATCATAGCATAGGGAGGAGGCACAGATGAAGGAAAACTTCTGAAATGGTTCAGAATAGGTTCCCTAAACGTGAACTCCGTGGTGCCTGTATCCAGTATATTATGTTATTGCCCGTATACCAGAATATATTTGTGATTATTTTGATCCCTTTTGCTATGTTATCATAACTGCTTCTGTTGAAAATAGTTTTATTCTATTCAGGTGGCATGTGAATGGGGGGGTTTCCCCAGTGATGGGACTGGATTGCCCTTTCCCAACATAAGTTACTTTTCCACCTGTGACCCTTCCGATTTTTGGGGGAGGTGGGGAATAACTTGGTGTCACCACCAAATACGTGCAGTCGTGTGGAATATTTTTCTTACAATTGGGCATAGAAGGAGGGTGAAATTTCTCTGGGCTATTTGGCAGTGTATGCCCAAACTGAGAGGAGCTTGAGCTGCACCCGATGCAAGATGTGGCAGCCTCCAAGCAGTTTTAAAACCATTTGTAATGGGCTTCTTTTAAGTTTGTTATTTGAAGAATTACTGCAAACAGCAGCAAGTCTCCAAGAAGCCACCTGATGTGCAGATGTTTCTCAGCTGTGGTTGTCTTCACAGGGCTTTTACCACCAGGGTAGTTGGGAAATCTTTGCCATGTGCAAAACCTGCAAAACAAAACACTTCCCATGCCAAAATAGCAGGGGAAATGGAATTGCTTTGCTCCAGTTATTGATTAACCAGTGCTGTTAAATCTGTGGAGCAGAGCTTGATCTTAACTTTTTCTTTTAAATACAGTGTCCTAGTGAAATATGTTAAGTGATTACTAAACTAATCCTAAGTTGTTATTGAATTAACCATTATCCAAATATAATAATATTATATCTTCAAATGCTCACCATGTTTATGTAGCTGACCCCTTAAAATTCTGAAATGCAGCATAATAATGTCATTCCTTTTGTTCCCTCTTTAGTCATTCAGGTTGATTGCTGCACCAAACACAGGACAGGCTCTGTAAGTGCTTCCTGACAACACAGAACAGTGCTTTGGGCACCGTGTTGCAGCTAATACTGGATACTGCTGGTTAGTAGTAGGGGGTCTCTGCATATGGCTCGGCTTTGAATTGTGTTTTCAGTGTGCAGCCTAATCTTATAAATGATTCCTGTCTGCTTTGTCTGTGCAGGTTCAAGGGTACCTTCTGCCTATGTGTATTTTACTGTGTAAATAAAAAAACAAACCCAGTTAATTGACCAAGCCAGGGTTTGTGATCAGTGAATTCTTAGTTTGTGTTTGTCATGATGTGCTTGGCAGCCCTTCTGTGGCTAAATCAAGTGCTTTAACTTCACTGTAGAAAATGAAAAAAAGAGCAGCTATGTGAGTGCCTTTGTTTAAAAGGAAATAAAATCTTTTATAAATAGGTAGGGAGGCTAAAGTTTTTTAAAAATCAGTACTTGTGATCTTTGCTGGGTAAAGGCTGCAATTCCAGTTAGTCCTGCAGCAGAAATGCCTTAACCTGTGGTTTGCCCAGCCACCAGCTGAACAGCAGCCAAGGTCCTGCAGCTGCTTTCTTCTCTGAATGAGGAGCTCTTCAGACCTACTTCAGTATTTCTTAAACATGAAGTAAATTACCTCTTAGGCTTGTCTGCATTCAGAGTGACCAGTGAGCTCTGGGAAGTGTTTCTGTATAAACTACAGCAAAGCCACATCCTTAATGCTCTCCCTCTGCTTGCCAACATAAACTACTCCTCACCAGGCATGGCTGGACTTCTTACTGTGTTGGAGAAACTCGAGAAGTTTCTCTACCTCTTGGGGTCTGAAATTGCTCCCATTCCCCAAGCATCCTTCCCTGCTGGAGACTGCAGTGTAATCTAACCCGGGTGGGTGACAAGACAGAAGTACGAGTTGTAAGGTAAAAATATTTTTTCCTTTGTTTTTCTTTAAATGGCTTCATTTCCTGGTGTTTGCTGGAGACCAGACTTGCAGTGGTATAGAAAATAAATGCAAAAATTCTAGTTTCCAAATTCCTTGGAGGAAGGGAGTTTGAGCAGTGTTCCTGTGAATAATTAGCTTAGACACAGGCAGAACTGTTCCTATCTGGGACAGCTTCTTCCTGTTCCTCACGCTGTTTGTGCCTAATGGAGGTGCCAGGAGGTGCCTCCTCCTCCTCCCCTTCAGCCAGAGGCTGGGGCAGCGCTGAGCCAGCTCAGGGAGCTCCTCACCCCTGTGCCTGCAGCACCCGCGGGCAGGTGTGACTGCGAGGGTTTTGTTATTTGTGGAGTGCCCGCAGGGTGACCCTGAGCCTTGTCAAGGAAAACATGTTGGTGTACGAGGTCAGCTGTCCCCTCAGCAGCAAACACCGCTGGCAAAGAGCAGCTTGTAACTTTGGGCTGGTTAATTATGGGTCTGGGAAGCGAGTGCTGAACTCTGCCTTAGGAGTAAGGACTTGTTTTTGAAAGCAGCCTTCAGCTCTCTTTGTCACAGCAAAGGTGTGCACTTGTACCATTGCTTCAAGATAACATAATCTGACCATTCCTGTGACCCTTGGTCTTAACACTGGTCTGTACTGGGGGATCTTTGGGGTGCCTTTGACCATGAGCTGCAGCTCTGTGTTTGCTGTGTGAGGAATGCTGTGACATCTGGCCAGGGCACCCAGACACTGGCCAGGGCACAGTTTTGCCATCGAGTGTTCCTGCCAAAGGAATGGTGAATGCTGCTGCCCACGGTGTGCCAGAGCTGCCCTCACTGGCAGGTCCAGCTGAGCTGCAGTCCCAGGCAGCAAACCCTGGTGGGAGTTTGACGTTTTCTGTCCTTCCTCCCTGTTACTGCTGTTCTGACTTTAAAAATAGAATGAGATTGTCTCATCTCAAGGCAAAGGCTTCTCAAGAGGGTTAATTATGTCACATTTATTATCTGCTCTGCAGATCTTTTTAGGCAAATATGAGCAATTTTTGGAAAGTTGTATACCAGCTTTTATAAACCGAGGTCTGCAGCACTCCCACACACAGCACAGAGATGATGCTGAGTTGCCCACAGCTCATTTCAACGCAGAGCTCCCTGCCCAGGTGCCCTGTCCGGAGCAGGGGGTGGCAGGGGGTGCCTGCTGTGGGCTGTCCCAGCAGTTCTCTGCGGGAAGGGCCGTGGTGCCAGTCTGAGGAGGGATGGCAGCTTGCACAGTCACAAGCATTTCACCCTAGAAATGTTACCAGAGACTTTCCATGTGAATAGATCTCGTTTCTGCCCTTACTGGAGTGGACACTCTGGGAGTTTCCTGAGTGATGTTTGTGACATGCTAGTGGTGTGTCAGCATGGTGCCACTTCGCACCACTTTTTCTAGACATGTGAAAGGAAAAGGAAACTGTCTTGCAATTCAGAGGTAAAAGTGCCTTAAGCAATGCTGGAACAAGGTGCCAAACGATGTGGTGGGTTTAAATCTGAACTCTGGTTGATGTGCTGGCCTTCATGCCGAAGGTAATTCCTCTTGTTCCTACCACTGCAGATTGGGTGTTTTTTTTTTTCATTTGCAAGGGGATTCTCGTTGCTTTAATGACCCTCCAGTGATGGCTGATGAGTGTATGATAGTCCAGTAGTGGGGAGCAGCCCAGGGAGTGATGGGACACAATGTCAAAGTAAAGGGAAGAGCTTTTTATTTTTTTACCCTCTTTAGAGGATCAAATTAGCAGTCTGCTAAAGCCTTTTAATGTTAAAACTTTCAAAGCATTAACAATGACCTGTGAAAAGGAGTGCTTGGATCTGGACCCTGCATATGATGAAGTCTGGCATCTCCATTATGGCCAATTAAAGTGACAGCAGAGTGTAAATACTCCTGACTCCTGCCTTCCCTGCCTGGCTCCCGGCTGCTCCCGGCCTTTCTCCTCTGCCTTGGAAAAGGCACAGTGTCACTTTGAACTTCCCAGCCAGAGCACAGAGCAGCCTTTCAGAGCCCCTGTGCCCTCTCCTAGTGTGGTTCAGCAGGAACAGCCCAGAAGCTGAAGCTTGGTCTGCCAGTCGAAACCTGTTGTCCTTGAATTGCACAATTGTACAAGAGACTGGTGTGATCCTGCAGAGGGAAGCGAGGCTGGCAGTGCTCTGCAGCACCGGCCTGTCCTCTCTCTGGGGACTCTTCACTGCCTTTCCAGGATGCTGTCCAGCACTCCATCCAAGATTTGGATCTTCGGAACAATTGTGCCCCTAGAAGTTCCTTCCAATACCCACAACAACGTGTGAAGCTTTGCCTTAAACGGAGCTTCCAATACTAGATTTGAGTAACTAAATAATCACAGGAAGCTGCTGCATTGACTAAACTAACTTGTGGCCCTAAATAGCTTCTTATTTGAACAGCTTAGTAGAATAACAGTGCTCTGCAGGCTGGTCTTGAACTCGGAGAGATTTTATATTCCCAGTTTTATGGGGAAGACTGGGTGTTCTTGCGTGTTCTGCAGCAGGAGATGGAAGTGGTTTCTGTGACTTCCTCCCTCCCCTGTCAGCCTGCCTGTGAGCAGCCTGCTTTCCCCTGTGCACAGGCACAGCAACCTGAGAGAGACACAGATGTGGGCGAGAGGGAGCTGGCCACGGGTGAGAGCTCACTCACACCATGGACGCAGATGCACATGTGTGGTCTCACTTAGTGCTCCTACATTTTCCTCTTCTGTCTCTCGCCTCTCCTGTTCCCATCAGATCAAAGGGCAGATCAGCTCCTCCCCACCTCTGTCTGACAACTGAAAAGGAAAGGAAATATGCTGGGGAAAACCCATGCTTTAAAAAATGTTCGTAGCCCACTTGGTGTAAATATGCAAATGTTTGTAGAGGAGTGGCTGTTTCTAAAACACATTCTTGAGAAATGCTTCACACCCTTTTTTGTCAGTCGGTAATTAAGAGAATACTTGTCTTCCAATGCAGTGGCTGCTTAAATAAAGATGAGAGAGCCTGGATTTTCTCTTAAGATGAATGCAACAGTAAGTAACTTTAATCTGAGACCAAGCCTGGCACATGGCACCTCTTCCCTTCCGGTTGTGGTGAGGTGACTTTTCCTGTGCTTTTGCTGGGAAGAAAGTGGCTGGGGAAGGTGCAGGGACTCAGACTTGCATCTGTCCCACAGCAGGTTCAGCTTGTCACAGGGGTCAGAGGCATGATCCTGGTGAGGGGAGGGCCATGGCCCATCTGAGTGTGGCATTTCTTGTTTCTAGTTGTGTGTGATGCGTCCAGCTCTTACTAATCAGATTGCACAGTGGTGGGATACTTAGATCCTCTTTTCTTTCCTCTCTCCTCCTGCATACTGTGAGGCTGTCTAAATGTCAGGGGTGCTGGTGATTTGGCTGTGATGGGAGTGAATTTTAACGAGGCTTGCTCTTCAGCGTGAATGTATTGATGTAGGCATGTCATGTAGCCTGTCTGTCAGCCAAGTTCCTAGCTTTCAGCTGCTTTATGTGCATATTTGGGAGATTGCTTCCAACCTGGGAAAGCCCAGTCGGGTCACTGCAGGGCAAGGCAGAGCTCTATTCCAGTACCCACCTAATGCTGACACTGCTTCCCTGCCCCTCAAGGATCAGAAGGAATCCATGGGAATCTCTGTCTTCTGGCTCCCGCTTCTGTTTGGGGTGGCTGTTTCAAAGGCAGGCTGGGCTTACTCATCTGCCTTCAATGCAGCCACACAATGCTTCTTTCCAGGAAGGGAATTCATTAGTTTCTGTGAAGTGGCCATGGATCTGTGGGCAGCAGGTGCTTCTATAGAGCAAACTGTTGCTGAATATTCAACAGTTGCTATACAAGCGTCTGGCTGGCTGCCTCTGAAGCACTTGGAGTTATCTTGAGCATCCGATTAGATCAAGTGCAAACCACTTAGGGCTTTAAAGCTACCCGCAGCTATGTTGTGTTGGTGGTATTTTAACGTTCAGGGTTGGATTTTCTTTTTATGAGAATCTTCCAAGGTCATAAGCAGTAGCTTTATCTCTTTTGACTCGGCCAACAAAGCAGGGAGCTGCCTAGGAGAATGACAACCCCAGTGATTCATATTCAAGTCGTCAGAACCTCATTCTCTTGCTGGTTTCTGCTAATGACATGTGCACTGGAAACAAATGACTCAGGCTAGAAGTGTCTATTCATCTTTAAACTTCTTAAACTCTCCTTAATCTCAAGTTAGCTCTCTAAAGGCTACCCGAATAACACTTGTTCTTGCCAGCCTCTAATTTGGTACATGAAATACTGTAGATATCTAAACTATGAAGGAATCATTTGAGAGGCTAATGTGTGCAGTCAGCTTTTTTTTTTTTTTTTTTTTTTTTTTTTTGTAGTTTAATTTTCTTAGGTGTGGTTTATAAGCAGCTTGTGCTAGATGTCATAATTGGAAGTGTAGTTCTGTGGAAAACCACGATCACTGAACAATTACAGCTTCGAATAACTTAGAGCTTTACTCAGTAAGGTGTGGATGACTGTAAATTGTTTACCAGCGACAAGCCCCTGTTCTGTTGTCTTGTAATAGCTTACTTAACCTGTATGAGTTGTTTTAGAGACGCTTTGTCTGTGTTCTCCTGCTGGTTATTTAGGCCACAGAAGGAAAAGTTTTAATTAAAAGTTTGATTGTGACAGTTGCGCTGGAGGCTGGTTACACCCAGGGAGCTGAAGAGACACCCGAGTGGTGTTCCCCGATTTCCAGGCGTTATAGGATCTGCACGAGAGGTCCCCATGTGCCAGGAATATTGCATTGTCAGGGTGCGGGGATCCCACAGCCCTGAGCCCTCAAAGCTCCCTGGTGGAGTGTGTAGTTCCTGCCCACAGGGCACAGGACTGCCGGCTGGGGCACGGTGGCATCACCGGGAATTGTTGTTAGCACCCACTGGAGGTGGGCCTGGAGCGCTGAAAGGCGTGAACTGACAGCTGCTGGAGCGGAGCCCTCCTGCTCCTGCTGCGGTTCTCGGTGGTGCTGCTGGCTTTGGAAGGTCTGCAGGGTGATTTGCCTGCCGGGTGCTCGGGACAGCAGCTGAGAGGCGCTTCCCAAAGCGGCGCTGGTGGGGCCGGGCCGGGGCAGCCGCTGTGTGTGAGGGGGCGGCTGAGGGCAGCTCCTCCGAGCAGCCCGGCTGGCCCCTGCTCGCCTTTGTGCGGTCGCCATCAGTCCCCGAGCTCCTCCCCGTTGCCCGGGGATCGCAGCGAGAGCACCTGCGGGACCGAGGACCTGCTTCGGGAGACATTCCAAGTCCTGCCGTGGGGCATTTCAGAAGCTGTAAAGCAGGTCTTGAGGCTTATCATGGATCATCGCCACCAAGGGTGTTTTTCTTTTTTTTTTTTTCCTCTGGCGGGCTTTAAAGTGCTGGAATAGGGGAATTACACTTTGGAAAAGAATCGCTGGCACTGAGCAGGCTGGGGACAGTGAAGTGTGTGCTGTAGATCAGCTCTCCCATACAAGAGATGTGTGAATAATAAATAAATTTGTGAAGGTTGCCAGAAAGTGACAGGGAGGAGAAGTGAGCCCTCAGCCCACAGAGATGACACTGCACATTTAATTGCTAATGGACTCTCAAAGAGCACCTCAGCTGCTATTATTAGAAAAAGCAAATGTGTGGTATTACCTATGGGGAGCAAAAAGGGAGTCTGTCGTGATCTTCTTGACCTTTACTTTCTTGTGTTAATTTATTTAATACCAGGGGGATTTTCTTGCTGTAAAAACTTGCTTAAGCAGAGACTTCTCCAAGACCTCAGAAGAAAACGTGCTAATTGGGAGCTTCAGGGACCCACTGTGTACTCCTTGCCCATCTCTTTCCCTCCCGGATCAGACTTCTACCAGCTGGTGCAATTCCATAATTGCAGTCAGGCTTTATTGCATTAAACTAGCTAAGAAAATATTGTGTGTGCCTGTGGGGCTCAGCGTGGGGTAGGAAACTTCGGGAAAATGTTAGATAAATAAACACTTCTGTAAACTTCTGACACATTGTAATTGCTCTTAGCAATCTTTGCTTTCTCAACACCAACTAAAAAGGACTTACTGCTGGTGCCATTTGCGGGTCCCCAGGTACTTTGCAGAGAGCAGCAGCTTGTCCCTGCCTGCTTTGGAAGGGTGTGAGGTGCAAGTCCTGCTGAAGAACCCGGGGCTGAGGCNGGTACTTTGCAGAGAGCAGCAGCTTGTCCCTGCCTGCTTTGGAAGGGTGTGAGGTGCAAGTCGGATGTGCTGAAGAACCCGGGGCTGAGGTGGGGAAGGTTCCAGGGCTGGAGTCTGACCTGCCAAGCCACGAGCTCGATGGGATGAGGGGCTGTGCTCAGAGCTACAAATTTGATTGCATGAGGCAGCGTGGCTTCAATAAATACTACATGGTGTAGACCAAGGATAAATCCTTTGGGACATCTCTCAAAGCAATACCTCAGGAAGGTTTCAGGCATAATAAAGCTGACACAGAGAATTGGGAAAAGGCTTTTTGAATAGTGCCAGGTGTCTCAGTGACATTGCTTGTTAATCTAGGAGGGCTGTTGAAAGCTCAGCTAGAAGAGCATCCAGGTGCCTGCTCTGAGTGTGTACCTGGAGTTTCAGACACAGCAGGCAGTGCTGGCCTTTTCCCTGCTGGTGCATTCATTAGTTAATGAGGTTTGAGCAGGTGGGGTTGTTTGGAATTTCTTCAGCTCCATATGCTGGGAGATTTCAGTTATATAAATTGGTATTTCAGGAAAAAGGTGGATGGTGAGACTTGCATCTCTAATAGGAGTTTCTGCAAATCTTGAAAGGCTGCAGCTTCTGCCTGACTCTTTTCATGTTGAAGTGAAAAGACAATTTGTGTCATCAGCACAGAACATCACTGGTTCTGCAAAAGGGGGTTTGAGCCTCCTTGGCTCCAGCAGAAGAGTGTCCAGAGGCTGTGGGGGTGGACTTGAAGCTGAGCTGTGACAAGTGGTGCCACTGGGCCAGTGTCCCTGCAAGTGTGCCCACCAGCAGGGCAGGGAGTGCTGGTGATAGTGCCAGTGCCTTGGGATTCCTGGGTGGGATGCCAGTTGTGCCTAAATTTGAGGTGTGTCCCTGAGTGAAATGTTCCATTCCTTGTGCCAATAACTCAGCTTTAAAACTTCACCTGCTGGCAGTAGCTCAATGGTCAGGCTGCTCCTGGAGCTTCCAGATGAGCTTTGGAGTGGAGCTCTGAGTCAGGACTTGCTCTGCAGCTCTGAGTTACTTGTGTCATGCTGGATGGGAATTGTCAAAGCAGTGTTGTGTGGCTGCTTATCAAAAGATAGAGTAGAACCCTAACCTTTATTTTTTCAATTAGGAATTTTTGTTTGTGCTTCAGAGACAAGCAAATAGAACCCAGCTAGTCCTGGCTATTCTTAGTATTTGTGGGGCAGGAAGGGGAGGGTGAGGGCAAACAGCAAGAGCAAAGAGTTGCAGTAATGAGGATGATGTCTTATTTTAGTTCAGACTTAATCAAGACATGTGGTTCCAGGAAGCAGGAAGAGATGATTTGGCCTTTTTTTCCCTGCTCTCATATATCTTTGATTATCACCAAGATGATCAATTACCCTAAACATTTTAACACCTGCCAATTCTTTTTTCACCTTACAAAATTCTGTCCATCCTCAAAGACAGAGTATACTGTTAGGCTTATCTGTTTTGCTTTTGTTTAATCCGTAATATTAATCAGGGGACTAACTCTTGATGACTAATGTATTATCATCTCTCAAAAGGTGCCTCATTTTGTTATAAAACTTTGAGGCTAGTTATTACTTCAAGTACATTTTGTTAGTGAATTGGGCTAAAACTGACTGCATTTTATAGCTGGGTGTTGTGTCCTTCTCTCCTGTGAAGCCAGAGACAGTACTTGAGTCCCTCTGGAAGGTACAGGCTGTTCATTGGA
The DNA here is from genome assembly GCA_013397295.1 of Polioptila caerulea. NCBI lineage: Eukaryota > Metazoa > Chordata > Aves > Passeriformes > Certhiidae > Polioptila > Polioptila caerulea. The sequence continues at coordinate 861,662 of VYXF01006680.1, read as the reverse complement.
AATGGCTTTGTAAAGCAGGTCAGCCTTTTGTTTCTTGGCTTTTATTCGGTATCACTCTGGCTTCCCAGGGCATCCAGAGAGTGTCTTATTGCTTCTCCCGTGTCTGCTGACGTGCCTTAAGGGACGATCTGAACTGACTCCCGATTTTGCTTGCGCCAGGGTGGTGAAATCCAGGACTGTGTCTACTTGGACAGCGAGAGCGCGTACAGCGAGTCGGAGCTGTTTCCCGATGAGGACGCCATGACTCTGGCACAGCAGGAGGTTCACCATGAGTCTGACATGGACAGCGCCATCGAGAGCGCCCAGAGCTCGGAGGCCTCGGACATCTGCCGGAGCGAGGACAAGGACGGGCTGCTCGGCGGCCTCTTCCTGCCTGCTGACAAGTGAGTGCTGCTGCTGCTCCACGGCAGCTCTGCCCCGAGGCACACACCAGGGAGAGGGAGCCTTTATGGGGCTCATCCCTGCTGAGGGAGGCTGAGGGTGGCTGATGGATTTAGAAATTTAACATCCATTTACAACATAAGGGGGATGGATGTCCAGGTCCTCTAAGTGGCTTAGATAGTCTCAGTCCTGGCTCCTTCTGGCACGTTCTGTGAGCACTCACAGGACTTGCATGTTGTGTTTTGGTTCTCTCCAGAACAGATCACTGCATTAGCATCCCCCAAACATAAGTTTTTCTCTGTTGCCATAAGCTTTATATGCTGGAATTAATACTTCCTGCAAAGCAGTTCAGTATGGGGAATACTGCTGTAGTCTTTTGTACATCTAGTTACCTGATGTTGTGGGCTCTGCTGATTTGCTTTGCAACTTCATGTACCAAGTTAATTCTTTGTGTTTCTAATTTTCCATAACCTTTGTGCAACAGTAAATTGTGTTTAACACGGGGTGTCCTGGCACGTGTGTGTGTAACCATAGTTTGCTGTTAACACCAGTGTCTCTGTAACCCTAACTAGACTCTTCCCAGGTGTGTACTTGGGAGTGCTGGTTAAAGGTGACTGTGAGGGGAAAGGACCTAATTTGGTTTAATCCTGATTTGAACTGAATTGATGCAGTCACTACAGGACAGAGCTCAGCTGGGCTTGCTTTGTAAGCCTCTACCTTGTCTTCCCTATTTTTGCCTGTCATCTTAATTTGTGCCTCTTGAGCTTTGTTCACTTCTAAGGCAGCCTTTCTTCTCTCTCCTGGCCTCCTCAGATGCTCCCTCTGCTGCCTTATTCTTGCCCTCCTCCTGAATTTCTCAGCTAGCTGAGTTCTGGCCTTCTCCCATTTGTCCAAGCAACCTCACAAACTTTACCAGGATAATTACAGCTTCCATCAGCTCTTTATCAAGCTTGCCTCCTTTGCTTGCCATTCCCAGTTCTCCAGAGCCCCATCCTTGTGGTAACTTTTTCCCAGGCTGTCTTTGCCACATTTTCCTTCCCAGTTGTGCCAGTCAGGTTCTTGTGGAGGGGGTGGGCAAGGCATTGTGCCTCCTGTGCCCTTCTAGGGCAGGCAGGAACTGCCAAGAGCTGCTGTGCTACTACTGATAGACCTCAATTTATTCTCTGAGACCTCCTCAGCTCTGGGAAATCTGTGGGGGGAAAGCATGAGAAGCTTCATGCTTTTGTGTTAGATTTTGTGTGTGTTGCCCTATTTACTTGGGCCAATAGAGAGATTTATTTTGCTGCTTGCTGAAGAAACAGGTGGGTTGTGTATCAGGTGTGTCAGCCCTCTGAACTCCTGCTCTGAAGAACAGGAGATTACCTTCAAATACAAGCAAGAAAAAATCCCAAACAAAAAAGCACCAAGCACTTGAAAATTCCCTTCAGAAAGTGTTAGAATGAGGAAAATCGGTTGCTTTTAGCAACTCCTTTGCAAATGACTGTGCAATTCCCAGGCCTCTCATCTTGGTGGAAGTGTTACAAGGAGCTTCTTCCCAAACTGCCTTCTTGTAACTGCAATTGAGATGCAAACAGCAGTAGGATTGTGAGATCTCCCAAAAACCTCTCAATACACAGTATGTCTGTGGCACAGCAGCACTTTGTGAATAAATATTAGTGTGATATGTTGGGCTTCTCACTAATCCCTCAGCCAAGGAGCCTTGTTAGATAAGTTTGATCTATTCCTTGTATGAGTATTCCTGTCTTCATCCTTCAGTAGTGTGCCTGGTTTGACTTGCCCTAATTTCTGTTAATATGAATTAGATAAATGAGTTGCAGGTTATAAATGGAACTCATCAGAATCAGGGGAAACAAAAGAGCATACATCTGAAATGTTGGCAGGCTTCCTCTGCTACTAATTGCTTTTGGAGGAAAGGGATATGCAAATGATGCTTGCACCATCCACCAAAGGAACACTGGTGCATCTCTTGTTTACAGCTCACAAGTGGAGGATTACAGGAAGAGGACTCGCCCTGTAGAGAGCTTGAGAGGCTCCAGGTAGGCCCAGAAGAAGTTTAGGAGGAAATATTGTTGAGGTGCTGGAGAACAATGTCACCTGGGAGCTGCTGTCCCATGGCTCAGCTGGTGGAGCTGGAGAGACGTGCACTGTGCACTGAAGCAAAGGGAGAGAAAAACTTCACCTGATGTGCATAAAGTGCCAGCAGATTCTATCCGTGCCTGGTCTGTACTGCAGAAGCCCTGGGTTCTGCTGCAGAGGGAACAGCTGGGCAGTGCCAGCCCCTCACATTTGAAGCATCTATTTCAAGTCTTCCAGGTGTGTTTTCCATAGGGAAAAGTTTGTTTGTAAGAACTTTCTTGTGACTTTACTGGCTTGTCTGTTTGAATGCCTCAACAAAACGGGAGCTAAACAAACCTGTGTAAAACATCTGCACTCTGCAGGTGCACTGTGCAGGGCAGCCTGGACTCTGGGCAGGTGAAGCCTGTGCGCCTTCTGCAGCCACCTTGCTCTGTTTTATTAGATTTGATGTGCTCAAAACTGCTGGCAGCTGCTTTCCTGTGATGCCTGACTCTGCTGATCTGTTTACCTATGTGCCCTCTTTCTCTAAAGTCACAGGGTCCTGCCATTCCCTACCCATTTAACATAATTTTAGGTACTTTTCTGGTAGTTAGCTTTTTCTTGTGGTCTATATCTCCTCTAAAAGACAAAATTTGTCCTGATGGAAGGGCAGGAACCCAGCCTCCATTAGTCACATCAGTAGCTTTAGTGACTCTCTGGCAAGGGGTGAGCTGAGGTTTCTCTTTGACCACACAAAGGAGAGTGGCTGGAATTCCTGGGGTGTGGGAGAGGGTGTATCTGGATTACTGGGAAACTCTCTGATTGTGGAATAAAGTGACAGCCTCTGTCTTACCTGTTCCTCTCACTATCCCATGCATTTTGGAGCTGTCTGCATGGTTCCTGCATTCACAGCAGAAATCCCCGTGTGGTCTTTACATGGAAGTGGTGGCTGAGGATCATCAAAGTGTGCTCTTTAAAGCAAAATGGTTCGTGTTGATGCAAACTTGTCACACAGGCACCTTGTTCATAGGTTCTTCTACTCTTGTCTCTCAAGGCACTCTGTCAGCTGCACATCAGGTACATTTAGCACTTGAGGGGCTTAGCACAAAGGTGGGTTACAGCTTCAAAGAGGGGACAGCCTGTGCAGGTTCCATAAGAGGTGAGGTGCTATCAAAGTCGGCCTTCCAGATGTTTTGACCTCTTGTTTCAGGTCAAGTCCTCACAACCCTTCTGCAGCATCTGACCTCTCCACTTATTCCACCGCCTCTCTGATCAGTAATGAAGAACAGTTTGAAGACTATGGGGAAGGAGATGATGTGGATTTTACTCCAAGTAGTCCATGCCCTGATGATGAGATCAGAACCAGCGCCTACTCTGACCTTGGCTCATCTGTATCTTCCAGGTTGCTCCTTATTCGTTAACAAACAATTTTTCATTTTTATTCTTCTGACCATAGCAGGGTTTACACTGGTTACATAAACTCACCTTAAAAGCAAAATGTTATCAGTTCACTTCCTGCCCTCTAATTGACAGACTGTATTTAATAATAAGAGCTATAGCAAATATGTTGCTTCTGATAACTTCTGTTGGGTTCTGTTGAAATAACTGGGCTATTTTGCTTGTAGAAATTTCTTTCTATTGCAAACAATAATTCCACAGTTCAGGGCTAATATTGGAAAGGATCTGGTGCAAAGGAAACCTTAGCATTATGTACCCACCCTGATATAGGGAAGACTTAAAAGAGAGCTGTTTCCATTTAGTGTTCTGATACTACAAATCCTTAGCACTAATCTATGAGGGGAACTGCTGCAATATGTTCAGGGAGTTATTTGAAACAAGCATCCTATTGACTTGCAATGTCTTGGGAAGCATAAGCAAGTAGCTGCTGTCTGGTAGCTCGAAATGCCACAGCAGTGCACTTGCCTCCTGCATGTATCCTCAGTCTCTGCAGCTTTTACATCCTCTGGCCGAGGCAGGTCCAGATTTTGCAGTCCTTTCCCCAAGCTAGAGAGTGGGTGAGCAGGGTTGGGAAGAGCTGAGCATGAAGATTCTCTAGGATTAGTCTGCTTAGATCAATAGCACACAGAGGTCTTGTCTTCATTGCTGACACAGGACAAGCTCACTGCATCCTTCTGTTCTGCATGCGACCCCCACGTGCTCCCGTCTGTTCCAGCATTTCTGCAATCCAGCCTGGCCACCTCTGTCATGCATGCAGAGCCAGACCCCTCTCCTGCCCCTTCATGATGGTGGCTCGTGTCTTTCATCCCCTCTTTCCTGTTTACGCAGCACTTTCCATTCTCATTCCAGGGGCTCAGTGCACATCATGCCATGATTGCTCTTTTATTTGAGTTTATTTTCTCTTTATCATGCCAAGAGGTACTGTTATCTCCTCTATAGACCTGTGTCCACTTCTCCCTTCCTCCTCATTCCAGGGCTCCTTTCATCCTACCATCTGAGGGGGTTCCTCTGACTTCTTACCAGACCACTCTGTTTTTCATCTTCTGCCTTTCTCTTGGAGAGAAGACTCTTCAGGTTGCATGCCAGACTCTAGTGGGAAAATGGGCGAGATGAGAGGGGGACATTGCTGGGGTTGAATACACTCACGTAGATGCCTTTGCTATGTTCATCACAGTGGACCCCATTTTTGCTGTTCTTCTGGTCACCCAAACTGGTTCTTTCCACTGCCACCCAGAAACATCCACATCCTCTGGAAGGCCTCAGCTCAGACAGGTGGACTTGCCCTACGGATAGTACTGGCCATCATCAGCTCTGATGTAGATGAGCTGGGGTTAGAGATGGTTCTTCAAGTCCCTCATCTGTGATTCTGACACACAGAGACACAGTCACAAGGAAAGCCTGTTGTGGGTTGCTCACTGCAGCCAGTAACATCTCTCCTTTCCTGCAAACAGTGCTGGCCAAACCCCCCGAAAAATGAGACATGTTTATAACAGCGAGTTACTGGATGTTTACTGCTCACAGTGCTGCAAAAAGATAAATCTCCTCAACGATTTGGAAGCCAGGCTGAAAAACTTGAAAGCAAACAGGTAAGCAGCCTATTGCACTGCTTTTGGCAATGCCCCCTTGACATGGGACTGGCTAACAGCAGGAGGAGAGGCACAGTGAGCCCTCTCCCTTCTGTATCCCATTCCTTACATCTTACACGTGTGTTGTTCTTACAAAGCAGTAAGAAATTTAGACTTGGATATGTAGCCCAGACCAAAATGCTGTTCTTCATCAGCTGTTAAATATTTTTCTGATTTAAAGTACAGACATCATTACTAAACTCAAATATTTTAACCAACGAGCTCTTTGATTGCAGAGTGAGAGTGATATTTCAAGGAATTTTTCCCAGGATCTGCTGTGCCGCTTAGTGCAGATCTACAGTTAGCTACTGCTTTCTCCAGGTGGGAAGGACAGATCTCCAAATCCTTGGCTAATGCACATAACCTTACATACACCTCTCCTAAAGCTACTAGTCAGCAGAGGTACTTGGCTCCTGTGGGATTTTTTTGTGATGTCAGGGGAACTTGGAAAAATGATGAATCCTATGGCAGAAGTTACCTTTGGAGTTCTTTGCAATTCCAGCCTTTTCCTTGCATTTCTCTCTCTGCCACCCCATCATTCCTAAGCTGTGCTGAGCACTTAGGAAGTGCTTCTAACAATCACCTCGAGTTTTTGAAGGGAATTATTTGGTGGGATTTTAGCTCCCCCTAGAAACTGTGTGTGAGTTCTGTCTGTGGGTATAGTCCTTGGGACAGAGCACACTGCACTGCTGAGGCACAGCAATGTAGAACTTGCCATGAACAATGTTCTGCCAGCATCCAGACCATGACTAACCAGGGCTTTGGGAATTTTCTGAGGGAGGCTGGATATGCCTGGCCAAGAGCTGTGTCTGTGCACACAGAGATGTGACAGCCTCTTGCCGAGAGACGCAGCAGGGTATTGGGTATTTTGATCTGGTTCCAGGGCTGTTGTTTGCAGCAAGGGGTCTTCATTTAGATAGCAGCAGTCTCTGGCTGCACAAGGGAACTTAAATATGGAAAGACCACCTCAGTTCCTGTGCTGAACTGGGAAGCATTAAGGGGAAGGATAAACTAACAGTTCATAAAATCATCTAAAAACTGGAAATCCAGAATAAATGTCCATCACTAACTTGATGTCCCTTTGTGGTGTTTCTAATGTTAGTTTCGCTCTGATTTATGCTGACAAATCTCTGCTACATGTAACAGTATTTGCAAATTCACTTATTAATGATCACAGCAATTTGTGACTTCACTCATCTTTGCCTTCTTAGTAATTGCAGCTTTTGATTCAGTTGTTAAAGACTGTTGTTCACAAAACCATCTTTTGACTTGGCTAAAAAAGTCTGTTATATTTCATTGTGCAATTAAAATTGAATCAAATAAGTGTTTAATTTCTTTATCTTCCTTCTGTGTCCATGTAGCCCTAACAGGAAAATATCAAGCACAGCTTTTGGAAGGTAAGAGTCTTCACATTTTTCTATGAATATTTGTGGAATCAGCCATAACAATTCCATAAGTGGGAGTGAGAGATGAAAGTAGGAATAATTTTAGAAAAACAAAAATGTACCAAGAGAAGTTTTAAGGGAAGGGGTCTGTGTTTGGGTATGAATGTTGCAGAATACAGAATCCCCTGCTACTCTTGGAGCAGGCCCCTGAACTGGAAAGAGCTCTGTTAAAAATACAGATAGTTTTTGTTTCCTTGTCTGCCAAATGTATTCCTTTGTACTGTTACTCCATCAGCCCAGCCACTGCTCCTTTAACCCTCAAAATGTGGGCCTTGCTGCTTTTGCCAAAATGTAAAGGAAAGCAAGAGCACCCCTTTAAAAAGGACATACAGAATTATCATCTTCCTTTGACTGAGTGAACCAGCCCTGGACTGGGGAGGGCTGTAAGTTCAAGGACATTTTAGATAATCTCCAGTTTTGTATTCTGACACTATTCTGCAGTGGGAACTACTTGAGATTTCTTTTTTTCTGTTTTTTTAAAGTTCTTACTGTATGAAATTTACTCTCTTGACTGTACCAACTAATGTGCAGTGGTGACCTTATTTTAAATTTGTAATAAGGCAAATACAATTCAGTGCATACTGTGAATAAGACTTAAGTATTTTTTGAACTATGTTAATGCTGGTGTCAGATCCTATCAAAAGCACCAACTCACTCTGTAGAACTAATGTCATTGACTGTGCTCAGTATGACTTCATTTAGCTAGCAGTCTCTTGTAAGACTTGGGCTTAAACAGTTGTAATTGTCACTGAAATGACTGCACAGATCGGATGTTCAAAGTCTGAAGCCAGACTCTTTGTCCTCTCCTCATCAAACAAAATAATTATCCTTCTGATCTTTCAGACAACTCTTCCACAACAGTAATTTCAGCAGCAGTAATGGCAGCACAGAAGACTTGTTCAGAGACAGTATAGACTCCTGTGATAATGATATCACTGAAAAGGTGAGAATCTCTGTGCCCTCTGAGTGATGTACCCAACCAAATCCTGCCAGAGCCCTGCAGGGGATCAAGATCTTGCTCAGAATTAACCATGATGTGAAGTAGATTATTCAAACTGTCCTTGATGTTCCATTACTATTACAACTTTGCTTGGCAATAATGCAAGCACAGATCTAGGCATTGTGTTAGGACTTCTTTATGGTGTATTTCTAGTGATCACCATCAAGGAATATGCAGAATTATGGAGCCTAATTTTGCTGCTGGCTTTGCAGAGAAATATGCCCCCTTTTAAAATGGTAGAGTAGCTAAATGCCTTAGGAACAGTGAAGGGGTGTTTGAAGAGAGATTCAAACTCAGCTTTTCTCCTCTTGTCCTTCCAGGTAACGTACCTAGAGAAGAAGGTGACAGAACTGGAGAATGACAGCCTGACAAATGGTGACCTGAAGAGCAAACTGAAACAGGAGAACACACAGCTGGTTCACAGGTAACAAAGCACAGAGCCAGCTCTCTTCACCAGGTCAGAGCAAAGCTAGAGCACGGTTGTGGGGAAGGAATATTTCTACCTGTAGAGTACAAGCAAGTCTTCTTCCTTAATGCTGACAGATGAAATAAGGCTTCATCTGAGAAGTCCAGGTGGAATAGGAATAGGAATTCTGCCTTGCAGAATTTTCAGCAGGAAGAGGCCTCCAGACAAGTGTTTTTGACAGAGGTATTACTGACTTGTACAGAGAAAACTCTTCTGCTGTAAGAGAGGCTACCCCTGGTGGTTGGGGGTTTTTCCTTGCTTGTAGCAAGAGCAGAAGGCTGGGTCTTAGTCCCAACTTCCTGAGACTGAAAGGATAATAGATGAACTGATACTACTTAGTTCTGTGTTTATTAGTAAATATGAGAGATACTGGGAGAGGTTAAATGCCAAAAGAGGTGGTGGATTAGAATGAAACAAAGGAGTAGGCAGGAAAGAGAGAGGCAATGAATTTGCTTCTGAAGCTGTTACTGAAATGAGATTTTTTTTCTTTAGAGTTCATGAGTTAGAGGAACTATTGAAAGACCAAGAAACATCAGCAGAACAGACTCTGGAAGAAGAAATAAAGAGACACAGAGAAGCTTACAGCAAGTATGAAAAAGAGAAAGGCACTGAAATTGAACTGCTAAATACAAGGTAACAAACGTCTTGGTGCCACCGTCAACAGGGCACAAGGTCTGCTTTGCTTTGCTTTTACTTTGCTTGTAAATGTAGGCTGTTCACCCACAGACAGTGCACAGATGGTGGCAGGTTGGCAGCTCTGTAGAGTAGCTCTGCAGTCACATGTCTAATGCCCAAAAGCTTGGAGGATGCTTTACATTAATGCTTTAATCCACGTGGCCCATGTAGACAGCTTAGCTGGATATTTGGCATGGATTCAAGGAGGGAATTTGAGTTCTAGAATACATTTGTGCCTGTGTTTGTTTTGTCCAACTTTTTTTTTTTTTCAGCTACCTGTTGTTAGGAGCACAAGAATCTGAGGGTCAGTGTAGCATTTTGGGCCCTGAAAACAAACAGGCAAACAAGCAAAAACTCATGTTAAAGAGTGCTATGATTAGAAAGATTTTCCCTGTTTAGTCTTTCTACTAAGTGCAAGTGAGATGGCTTTTTAGAGCACACTGTTTTGCATGTCTGCATTCTTGAAGAGGTATTTGCTGTAAGATTTTTGTTATTAACCCAGGGTTCAGCAACTGGAAGAAGAAAATGGGGATCTGAAAAGCACTGTCACACGGCTGAAATCCCAAACAGAGAGATTGGATGAGGTAACAAAACTCCTGAGTCCTTGAGCAATTTAACAGCAGTTTATGTGAAAGCAAACTCTTAGAGTGCTTGGTCCAGCTTCTAAAATTTTCCTTCCCTACACAAGATTAATAATGGAATATTTGTCACCTTTAGAGGCAGGAACGTTCTGAGACACGAGCCAGTTTATGGCCAGCTGTGTCTGTAGCTTCGTGTTGTGAAGCTGAGGGTGGGTCCTGCTCTTGCCAGCCCGTTCTGAAGGTCCCTGTTGGTTCCAGGAGAGGCAGCGCATGTCAGATAGGCTGGAAGACACGAGCCTGCGGCTGAAGGATGAGATGGATTTGTACAAGAGGATGATGGACAAGCTGCGGCAGAACAGGCTGGAATTCAACAAAGAGAGGGAAGCCACACAGGAGGTAGGTGTGAGAGGGATGTGAGGCCAGGCAGTCAGTGTCACCTGCACGGAAACCCCGCCGAGGAGGAATGGGCTGACAGGATGAGCACTGGGAACACCACATCCAGTGAAGCTACTGCTGGAATGTGGTACTGTGGGAAGGGTGCCCACAGAGCAATGAATGTGCAGGAATACTTCATAAGTGCCAATCCCTGACCCAAAGGGTTTACAGCTCTTTGAGAACTGTGTGCCTTAACATTTCCTATACTCTGTTGGCAAGGGAAATTATGCTTCTCATGCATGAAGCTTAGCAATCAGAGCCATGGCCAGCTCTGGGGCAGTTTAGGGGACCTGTGCTTGCAAAGGAAGAAGAGGAAGAGGCTGTGTTGTAAGACTGTGGCCTCAGCCAGGCTCAGGGAGTGCTTTTGCCTGAGTACAGAGGGGGCTGTTTGCAGAGAGGGCTGCACAGACAGGGCCTGTTTGCTGCCCACAGCTTATCGAAGACCTGCGGAAGGAACTGGAGCACCTGCAGCTGTACAAACTGGAATGTGAACGTCCTGGACGTGGGAGAAGCTCTTCCTCCAGCCTGAGTGAATTCAATGCCAAAACCAGAGAGGTGGAAATGGAGCATGAAATAAAACGGCTGAAGCAGGTGAGCAGGGAAGGACCTCCCAGTCCACATCAAAGGTACTGGAATACCTTGAAAGATGCAAGCCCAAGCACTCTGCCTTCAGAGTTTGTCCCCCTCTTCTCACACAAGTGCAAGAGCCTCGTTGCATCTGTGCAGGACTTCTTTGCACTGGAGATGTAAATTATGCCCCAGGAAAACTCAGGCAGGGAGGCCTTGTCCCTGGAGGTAAGAGCTGCTGTCAGCTGTGGCCGTGCTGTATGCCATCCAAGCTACCTGTGATGTTAAAATGTTGGGGCTTTTTTAAACAAAACCTTGTAGGAAGAACTGAAAAAACAATGTTGTTTCATCCTTAAATAGGAGAATCAGAAACTTCGTGACCAAAATGATGATCTTAATGGACAGATTCTAAGCCTCAGTCTTTATGAAGCTAAAAACCTCTTTGCAACACAAACAAAAGCCCAGTCACTGGCTGCTGAAATCGATTCTGCGTCAAGAGATGAGGTAATGGGCTTTTCTAATCGGGTACTACATCCAAGAATATGCAGTGTTCAATGTTATTAACTGTCAGGGTTGAACTACCTGAAGTTGACAAATGAACAACAGAAAATTCTGCTTTGCTAGGAGTTTAAGGGTGTTATAATGTAAGAGACTGTTTGGGTATCCTTACATTATAACGCTCACATTTTTTTCTCAAAAAACTGGAATTATTAGAATTTCAGTGAACAGTTTTACAGTTCTAACATCTTGTATCTTGCAGAGTAATGGGAGAGTATGACATTAATTTCATACAAAAATGGCCATTGCTAGTTACTTTAATTGTTACTTTCTATTCTAGATTCAGTTCTAACTTACTCAGTAACAAGCTCTCACTTAGATAAATATTTGAGCTATATGTTCCCTGTAGCAGAGCTGAATTCTTGGGGGAAGTAGCTTGTGTGCAAATAATAACTTGGTAATGCTTTGAAAAAAATACACTGGGAGACCCAGTTGTATATGGGCTGAGTCCAGCTGGTGTAGCTTCCTCTGAGCTCCAGGACAGATTGTGAGATCAAGCCAATGGATACATGAGAGCTCCCAGGGAAGAAAACAGGTTAGTGGTGAAGGAGATCAAAGGGATTGTTTGTCCTTGATGCTCTATCTTTTCTAGACAGAACTTCCCATTTCTTCATCAAGAAAAGCTGTGAGACAGAAAAGTCCTTTTTACCCAGTCTGTACTGGACTGACCTGTCAGCCTTAGCTCCTGGGTAGGCCCTTGAATTATATACTTGAGAACTTAATTTCTTGCTGAACCAGAGCACTGTGAAGAAAGGCTGTTTACTTGTTGATCTCTAATTAGATAAAAGCAAACTGGCTTTTGCTGTTGTCAAGAAAACTCTGACTTTGTCCCTCTCAATCTCGTGGCTCTGGCCCATGCAAGGAGTGTCCAGCACTCCCCCTTTAAAGGAGGAACGTGCCTGAAAGCTGTGGCCCAGACCCAGAAAACCTCACTGACCTACACCAACTGTCCCACTGTGCCAGTTTCCCTGTACAATCAGAACAAAAGAAAGAACCTGCAGATTCAGGGTGAGACTTCTGTGAAGTCTTATGAAAATGGACAGGCAAATACCATGAGCTTTAGGAGGATCTGAGCCTCTGACACACCTTGGCAGCTTTGTCAGTTTGGCATTAAACATTCAGAGATCAAAAGCAAAGCAGTCTTCATCTTTGGAGAGGTTGAGGGGCCTTTTAAAGCCCAAACATCTGGTGAAACACATGTATTTAATATAGAACATTGAATAGCAAGTGGGTTGTTCTTGTGGAGTATGTATTTTTTTTGAGACAGGGTATGCACATGATCCAGAGGAAGCACATATTTTTCCTGGTACAAAACACTGAAACACTTGTTCCTTTCAGTAGCCTTTCATGCAAACACCTTTAGATTTCAGTAGTTATGAAAAAAAAAAGAGTATAGTGAAGCTCTTGTTCTGAGCTGAAGCAGCTGATCCATGGTATGGATGCAGGATGGATTGGCAGGCTAGATGGGGAACTTGTTTCAAATGACCTGCCAGAAGATCCCTGGAGATGACTGTTAAGCACCTTTGATAGCAAAGATCTGTAACATACAGAATTGTTTCTGATACAGATACAGGAGGAGCTTGAGTTAGAACACCTGTCACAAAAGGAATTGGTGATCCTGAGCAGGCACTGGTCTCTCACCCGTCTCAATTTCAGGCTGTTACATAAACCACTGAGAATATCTCAGGAGTAACTTGGAAATGTTGTGTTTTAGCTCATGGAAGCCCTCAAAGAACAGGAAGAGATCAATTACAGATTGCGACAGTATATGGACAAGATAATTCTGGCAATCCTGGACCACAATCCATCTATCCTGGAAATAAAGAATTGAAGAGAATATGAGAAGGAAAAGCAGCAACTGCCTGATATTTCTGCACATGCCACTGGATCTAAGCAGCACTCTGATACTGTAAATGAATCTATAAATATATATACACACTAGGTGTGAGTGTGGGTGCGCGGGTTGTTTCTCTGATGTTTGGTACTCTGTTATTTGTCATTGAATTGGCTTGGTTTGACTTTTTCCATGCACTTTCAATACCTGTGATGAGATGGATACTGTGTATTAATGTAATAAGAATATAACTGGATCATGCTGTTTTAGATACTGGACAAAATGACTCTACCTCTAGTTGTAAAGGTAAAAAAAGACAATGGAAACATATGGATGTGGCCCTAACTTTAGGAGCAAGAATTTTTTTCTTCGTTCTTCCAGGAATTTGGGTACCACAAACCAATTGACATACCCAGGTTCAGTTCCTGAGTGGTGCTGACTGTGTAATTTCCTATTTGATTTAGTTTTAGTAGTTAAACCACACATCAGATTTAAAACAAAAACACAACACAAAACAAACTTTGGGAAAAGACACAAAGTAAATTGGAAGAAAAGGAAGATACTGCAAAATTTTTGCTATTTATGAAAAACCACCATCCACTTGTTTGCCACTGTCAGCACAAAGTGTTTTTGATGTAAGATCACTTTGGGGCCTGCTTTGGGATGCTCTGAGCCTGCTCTCTAGCGTGTGTGCATGTCTGTTTTTTATGCCAGGGTCCCTGTAGCATTGAGGCAAAGAGCTTTTCAAATCTGTTCCCCTATTTTCAGGGGTATATCATGGGCCATTAAGATGAATTCTGGGATTCTGCCCCTTCCCTTCACCTTGATTTTAAAGATTTCACTGAAGGAACACATTCCAGTTCTTACCAAANAAAAAAAAAAAAAACAGAACAACAACAACAAAAAATTTGCATGAAATCTCTCACTTCATGGGGAGGAGGAGGACCAGCCCTCATCATGACGTGCTGAGTTGCTTTCCCACCCCAGATAGCTGCACTCCTTCAAGAATGGCATTTTTGGGGGCAGGCTGTGCAGAGAACAGCTGGTTCCTGGCACAGCAGTGGAGGACAGTGATACGGAGTGGCTTTTACCTATAGGGCAGGAAAAAGAAAAAGATCTTCATCTTGCAGGAGTTGCCAGTCCAGACTGAGCACACGTGTGCATATCTAGAGCTCTGAGTAGGGAACACATCCCAGTTGAGATGAGCAGTTGTGCTGGTGCTTAACTTTCAGTGTGTGCTGCATCTGCTCGTGGCCATCAGTGGGACAGAACATTAAGCTTTAAAGTTGAGTGTGTGCTTAAATGCTGCCTTAAATAGGGATGACTTCAACATGTGCCTGTGGTCTCCAGAGCTGGATCTATACTGTAGGGCTAGGATGTTTTTAATTAATAATGTAGCTTATATAAGGAGTTTATGGAATTGTTTGAGTAGTTGAATGCTAAAAACAAATTTCATTCCGTGCACTTTTTTAAAAAAGTAAAAGTTTCACACTTTTGATTCACACCAACTGGCACAGAAAAATGGGATGGAGTATCTGGCTTTCCCCAGTGGATAGAGATGTTTCCTCTACTGAATACACTCCCCAGAAGAATGTTACAGTAGGACTGACTGTGCTTTTCTGTGTATTTCTTGCTGTTGGCAGTGTCTTGCCCCTAGTATTCTCTTGATGTATCTTGGTGTGTGTATATGTGATGCATTTTTCCTGAATTTGATTACACAAAACTGTATTCAGTTATGGATGTAAATATTTTTTTTTCTGCAATCTCTGTCCTCTTGCCTTCAGTGATGTGTTACTGGAGTGATAGGAAGAAGGGCACGTACTGAAATCAGGCTTTCTTGAAGGCAAGAAAGTAAAAACAGTTTGTTTCTGTGTATCTGCATAGGCAGGTGTAAAGTAAGTGGAGAGAGAGGGAGCAGAGGAATGACTAAGGGACACAGCACCTCAGTGCACAAAGGTCTGCAGTGCTGGGGGAGAAATGGGACAGTCTGGTTCAGGGATGTCACAGGGCTGTGTTCCTGAGGCTCTGGGGTAATCTGGAGGAAAGGATTTAAAGACCACTCCTTTGCCACCTAGGAATGGTGTAAAATGTAACACTGCAGCAGCTTCTGTTTGTGTAGAAGTAGGTGGAACCCCATAGAAACCCCACACATCCACCTTTCCCACTTGCTGCTGCTTCTGGAGGTGCCACCCAGAAGGTGGGAGAGGAACAGTTCAGCCAGCTCAGTGCTTCCTGCCTGCAGGGCTCCTCACTGGCACCTTAGTGATGGCATTCCCCTTTTCCTGGTGCTGTCTGTGGGCAGTGCCAGGGACTTCACTTTCTGTAGGCCACAGAGAACTCTCCCACACTGCCAGGGGACTCTTGCAAGCCTGCTGTAACAAGCAGGGCTGGTGACCCCACAGCCCTGCTTCTGACTCTGTTTGTTTGGCAAGTTGCACTGCTGCCCTGCTCTCAGGCAGTGGCTCAATGAGAGTGAAGCTCTTGCAGCTTAGATTGGTGACTGAATGTTTCCCCCTAATTATTTTTAACTAAACTGGACTAATCTTCAACATTTCAGTGATCTAAAGCCCATTCCCATTAGGGTGGGAACATCAGCAAATGCTGAGGACTGTTTCACTGAAAGCAAAGCCCATGGACTTGAACAGAAGACCTGACTATAGTGATAGCCAAGTTTTTGTGCAGATAATTATATGTAGGAGGTGAATAGTCACTAGTAGTGACAAGTAGTCACCAAATCTGGCTGATATCCCAAAAGGGATATTCTAGCCAAGGGTACCCAGCAGTGGAAATTTCTTAAAACTTGCAGGACTTCTTGTTCAGCTCTGTACCCAGCTGTGTAAGTATTTGGAAGCTCTTGCTCACTCCAGAGTTTGCCTTTGAGGAGATGTCTTACCACCATGTTGGTGGTGTTAGTAGCTGTGTTGTATTGTGTAAAGGAGGTATCCTTCTGCTCCTGTGGGGCCTTCAGTGTGGTACTGCCATCTGTTACTGTGGAAATCGTAGCCACATATTTGCTGTGTTTGACAAATAATGTGAGTTGGAGGTGGGAGAGGCATTTCACTGGCAGATATATTTTCCTCTGAGGTATCAACCTCTAAAAATACTAATTGGCAATTGCATTCTTAGACTGAGTGACTAGATATTAGACCAACACATCTTGCATCTTGAGCCCTGGAGAACCCTTTTATCCCAGAAAAGAAGTCATCATGTTTTATGACATGCAGGTAATTTGGTAATAAAGGATCACTTGATGGCTCACAGGGGTAGGGAGAAGAGTAATCTGATATCAGTGTTGCAGAGAGTGCATATTTTGATCAAGCATCAGACACTAGCAGAACAGACAGGAGACGTTGCAAACAGGGAGAAGCTAATTTTGCTGTCTATTCTCTGATAAATTTCTTACTTCTTTGCTGTGGACATCCTTTGTGTTCTCAGGCTGGCCAGCAAAGTACAGCCTGCCTCTGTCAGTGTTACTGTTGGTGGAACAAGGGCCTCCCTTCCCTGAGTAAATCACTTCAGACACAGAAATGTGGTGTCATCTCCTTCTAGCAATACAGAAATGGAGTAAACACTCCTGTGTCAAACCCATGTTCTATTTAACCCTTGGAGATGCAAACACAATCCCAGGTACTGTATCGTGATCTGTTCCTTGGTTCATTTGACCTTAGATTCTGAAAAGCTAAATAATACTCTGGTCAAACCTGTTGCAAACCACTACAGATATTTCTGGACAGTGAAAATAAAATGACTGGTTTTGGCTAGAAGTTGCCCTTGGTCAGGCTAGTCCTATACAAGGTATTGCAGAAAAATTACCTCTTTCAAAACTTGCACTTAAAGAGTACCTGAAATGTAGTCTCAAGATTTTTCTGGGATTGGCTGCTTCCCTCTAGACTTCAGTCTTCTGCTGCTGCCTAGTTCTGATTTCAGAATGATGCTGATTCAAAACTGCTTTGACATCAAAAGATTTTTCAGCTTTTTGAATAGCTTCTGTTTAAGACTGAAGCTGCTTGAGAATTTGTCTTGAAGTGCAACATTGATGAACTGTAACCATCCCATCCATTTTTAAGGAATTTTTAATATGCAAATATGTAGCAAGTTTCAAAAAAACCCCAGCATCCAATGGGGGTTTGATTGCCAACTTTTCTTTCATGGTCTTTGGGAAAAATTCAGATATTTCTCAGCCATCTCTGTAGGGAGTTGATCACAGCATTATTAATTCTAAAAGATGTGTATCAACAAATATTTTGCTGTCTGAGTGCAGCAATGCTCTATTTACTTTGATAGAACTGCATTGCTCTCCAGAGAGGATCCGGACCGACGGTATTTAGGCTTCCTAATCTGGTTTGTAAATAAGGGCTTGGAAGCTGATACATAACACACACCATGGGGCTGCTGCACAAGGCACTGCTCAGTGGGCTGTGCAGCATAGTGCCCCTGGCATGTGATGAGCCTAAGATCTAGAATTTACAAGTAAAAAAATGGTTTTTTTACATGCTTTAATGGCAGTGAATTGACAGTGGTTTTCTCTTAAAACAAATTCTGTATGGTGTGGTCTGAGGGATTTTTTTCCGAGGAAGGAAGGAAGTGTAGCAGCTGATCAAACACTTGCCAAATCAGTGGCTTGGCTTATACTGATTTGAGTGAAAACTTTACTCAGACTTTACCTGAGCAGTTCCTGCTGTAAGCAGCAATGCTCGTTTCCTTGTCAAGTCATTTGTTACTCAAGAAACACTGTCAAGAAATCATAACAGCTGGTTGGTTTTAAAGGACCAGTTCCACAGTTTGGACATTTTGTTCCTTTGCATCTCAGTATTTTTTAAATTCAAAATATTGATCCTAGGAGCAATTTGCTGTTAAATCATGCATGGGTTTCTATTTAATGAAACTCTGCATGTAGCTTTAGAGTTCAATGAAGATTGCAGTCAATGTGGGGTCTGAATCCTATTATTCTGCTTAATGCACTGGGAGTTGCTCTGATGTGCAAGAGAGTTGTTTCTTTCTGGGACTCTTCTTCAGTGTTCTGTTGACATTTACACTCTTGGTCTTGTCCCCAGCCACTGTCAGGTGCCTGTGCCTTGGGGCAGCACTTTGAGCAGATGGGAGGGACAAATTCAATATTCTTGGCTTTAGTGTGACTTTAGCTACCACGGCAAGAATTTCAGTCTTGTCTTTATACCAGGCCAGTCCTGTCCTTGCCTTTTTTGTGGTTGTGAAAACTGGTTGTGTCCCATGTACATGACAAACCGTTGTAGCTGATTCTCATGGTATACAAGCAGGTAGGCTGGGT
Source organism: Polioptila caerulea (assembly GCA_013397295.1). NCBI lineage: Eukaryota > Metazoa > Chordata > Aves > Passeriformes > Certhiidae > Polioptila > Polioptila caerulea. The sequence goes on along the minus strand of VYXF01006680.1, from coordinate 843,295 downwards.
AAACCTGAAGGTGATCCAGGGGAGGGAATCGTGGGATGTGCCTCAGCTTTGTCCGGGTGTCCCAGTGCACTCTCTGCTGACACACTCGGCTGTACAGCTCAGCATGGCCAGCCTGCGGCAGGGGTGGCAGCAGCGGCCCGTGAGGATCTGCAGGCACAGTGTGCAGGCAGGGCCACGCTCCCATGGATTGCCACAGTGTGGAGCCAGCTGCCAGGGCTCCTGCTGCTCTGCACCCTGCCTTCAGCTTGCTGGCTCCAGCCTGCGGCCTTTGTTAACTGCGAGGGTACTGCTCGGTCAGACACGCTCTGAGAGATGCGAGAGGTTCATTCTTACCTAAATTTAAACCTAATGACAACATTAACAAACATGGGCTTCTGCAGTGTGGTTTGGGCACACAGCCCTGGAGTGGGGGTGCTGTGAGTGGGGCAGCTGTGACGCCTGAGCTGCCAGCTTTGCTGTCACTGCTCTGGGCACAGGGACACCCTGGGGACTGCCAGAGCCGCCGTGCCCCAGGGAGGGGTGGCAGGGGGCTGTTCTGGGGGACACATCTGTGCAGTGGTCAGGGGGGCTGCAGACACTCCTCCTCCCAGTGCTGATCTCACACTCCCCAGCATCAGCCCTGTTTTATTTACTGCCTTATCCATAGCTAAATTAATCTGGCTTTGGAGAAAGGGCATCAGAAGGAGAACTAAGAATTTGGAATCCTGTGAACGCTTCAGTACACTACAGGGCAGTAAATGTTGCACTGATATATATTTAAATACTGAGACATTTTGAGAATTACTGTAAAATCAGTTGTGAGAGCCATTTGTTTTTCTCTGTTGCACAGACTAGTCACTTTTTTTGCATGGTTACATATTTTAGTACTTGTGCCTTTTACTTCTCTGTTGTGAGGATACATTTTATTTTCGCATTTTATCATCTGGTTTTGGACACTTTTTATATACACTTCTTTAATCATCTGGTTTCTTGTAATGTACATGTGTATATATAAAATAGATCAGATTTGTATTCATGTGCCTCTGAAATGTAAAAAATACTCATTTTGTACAGGTTTTTTTAGAAGCACTAGGTCATGGTCTAAATTACATAGCAAATGAAATTTAACATAATTAGCGGTTCTTTGTCTTCTTTTAAGAATGTTGTGTCAGGTGGTTGGTCTCTTGTAAGGCAATGTCACACGCACTCTGCAGATTTATTGTTTTAGTACTGTTATGAGACCAATTCTATCCACTTGTTGGCTTCAGTTAATTTAAAATAATAAAACAATTAAATGTTACAGTCCTGACTTGGTGATTATAATTTTTATTTCCATTAAAGCCAGTTTGCTTCGTTTTGTACTTGAAATGGGCACCAGACCAAAACCTCATTTGAACACATTGTCCATTTCAGGTTAACTTCTATTCTGGGATTATTTTTGTGGGCAAGTGATTTACTTTGCCCATTGACATGGAAAGAGAAATAGCATTACCAGTTCATAGACTCTCCATCTTAGAGTGCCTAAAATGCTTTCGTTATTCCTTCTCTTCCCTCCCTGGCTTCTGTGGCAGCATTTCCTAAGGACAGACCCTGGATGTGCATGACTGGAGATCTTCCTCTTGCAGATGTGAGAGTTGGGTGTCTTGCTCTTCACATTTTGGCAAATCCTGAATAAACTCCTTCCCTTGGGGTTTGTAGCACAGCACTCTCCCACAGCATTTGGGAAGCTGTGTAGATGCATTGTGAGCCTGGACATCTGAAACTCTGGCAGCCAGGGACCTGGTCCTAGAAGTGTCCTTCCCTCCCTCCAGCCTCTTGAGCTCGTGCTTTCATTTCTGGAGTGTTGACCCTGCTCATCTGATGAGATCCTCAAATTGTTCCCTCTCTCACACCTTGTTGTTTATCAGTGACCCCACTCACCAGCCCCCAGACACAGTGAGATAATAAACTGTGGTAAACCTCAAGGAAAAAAATCATCAATATCCCCTAAATCTTCTTAAAAACAACACTTTTATCTATAAAAGAATATGTTCCATTCTCACAGAACAGATTTTTTTTGTTTTTTTAACTGAATTTGACACCCATTTCACAGAATATAAAGCTGCCTTAGAAGCAAGGAGGTGGTTTTATTTTTTATTTCAAAGGCTGCTTGGTATGAAAATTAGCAAAGTTCCCTTGCTCCATTGTTACTGAAAAAAAGCAGCTAGCAGAACTGGCATATGACTATTTTTAATCTCATTCTGTAATTTATAACATCAGTGATGTCAGTACTGTTGCAATGTGCCATTACACTATTTTCTCTGTATTTTCTTGAAATACTTTCTGGGGACAATAAAGCTGTCCTTGCTGATGTGGATCCTTCAGGTAGCTGTAATGTACAATCAGATATGTAAATAAATTCTTTGCTTTCCCTGCATGACTAAACATTGTCTGTGGTGGGTGACTGATTCAATGTCCCTCCTTTCCTTCCTCCCTGCCCACCTCTATTTCTGTGCTTCATTGAAAGGATTGCCCAGTTCTGTTCTCACCTGCACAGACTCCAGCTTCATTAACTTTGCATAAGTGACCCAGCTGGCACCAGGGAAGGGCTTTGCTCTGGACATGCCTTACCTGATATCCACAGTTGTGTTAGATTTCCAAATCAAAGCTCCTCAGGACCAACCCATTAATCTCTCCACCCACAGCACCGCGCTCCTCAATTGATGGGAACTCCAGCTGGGAGCTGTTTGCAGCTTTTTAATGTGACTTAAATGTCATTATTTACTGACCCACGTAGCTGATGGGGTGTGCTGTGGCCCTTCCTTGAGGAGCAGCGAGCTGTGTGTGGGGAGGGCACAGCCTGCAGCCGTGTCCTGGAGGAATTGGTGCCGGGGCAGCCTGGCCTGGCCGGCAGTGACCGCCCCAGGCCGTGTGCTGAGGGGAGCTTCACACTGAAACCGAAGGGAGCAGCTTCCCCGGGAGAGTCCTGAGGGAAAACTCTGCCGTGGGCGGCCCTGGGAGCGGCCGAGGCTCCCGGGAGTACCTGCAGGGGCCGTCCTGGGAGCGGCCCCGCCAGCTTTGTCCGTGAGGGGCCAGGGCAGTGCGGGGACACCTCTGGGAGCGGGGCCCTGTCCCAGGTGGATGCAGACCTGTGGGGACCCTCGGCCTGAGGTGGGCTCGGGCCGGGGCTCAGCACGGCCCCACGGCTGCTGGAACGGGCTCCGTGTGGGGCGTGGTGCTGGAGGACACACCCAGGACCTGCTCGATCGACTCTCTGAGGTAATTCTGTTTCATTTAATCTCCAGTTTGAGCCACCAGATCTGCTGGCCTCCTCTCTGGGCTTTATCTTAACTGCGGGAGTCAGAAGAATAACAAGTGAGGCGCAGCTTAGGTTCCAGGATGCTCCTTTGCAAGATGTGAGGGGAGTGTGCTGTGGGCAGGGCGGTCCGAGGTGATGTCCCTGGACACGTTGCCCAACAGAGGGGTCCAGTGCTCTGGGAAATGCTGCTGACAGAGGGGCAGGCTCTGTTAGCCCAGAAAAATGCTGGATGCTCCTTCCTTGGGAGAAACAGAGCCTTTTTGTTATGTGCTGGGGACACTCCAGGGTGAGGTGTCCCCTCACAGGTCCTTGCCCTGTCCTACCTGCCCAGCAGCATCTCGGATGAACCCATCAGGGTTGGCCGGGCAATGTCAGCAAAGCCCAGCCTGACACAGCCACAGGGTGCAGGTGGTTCAGGGATGTGTTTCCACAAGGGCTTTACTGGGTTTGAAGTTTGACTCCTGAAAAGCTGCTGCTCCCAGCCTGCAGCTCCAGTGTCACTTAATATCCTTAGGCTAACAAAATGTGGCCATTTTGCACCTGTGTCAGAGACAGTGAAGGGTGTAAAGCCAGGGAATCAAGCCTGTGGCATATTATTTAAAATACAAAGCAGAGTTTAAGGTGCTATAAAACCTCTGCCTCCAGCTGGTCTTGAAGCAAGGCAGAAGAGGAAAGGGAATTTTGAAAAGACTTCACTAATCAGTTCAAGCCCTGCAGGCCAAATTTTTTCTTATCAAAAACATTTTGATGGTCTTCAAGTGATCATACTATACCAAACAGCTTTCATTTGACTGACAGTAGACCCTAAACCTGGTGTATGTCTTTTAGAGTATCGTCCCAAGAGACTATGAGGTAGCTTTTCTCACAGTAGGTGCAGATATTTGGGGTATGCTTAGGGAATCAGAGCAAAGATACTGTAATATAATAATTATTATATTATTATTAATAATATTATTTATTGAATAATCGATGGAGCAATGTACCTGTGTGTTATCTTCTCAGGCTTCCCCATTCCCAGATTGCTCCCAGGAATGAAATGCTGGATATTCAGATTTATAACAGCAGGCTCAAAGAAAACTCCCTACTGTGTATGCTAAACCACTTCACCAGAGAGACAGGGAGCAGTTTTGTTCTCAAATCTCAGCAGCTCAGTCTAATGTGCTGTACTACTGACCTACTTGCAGAGCAGTTACTCGCTGGTACATGAGAAAGTGGGAAAGCAAATCATGTGTTACTCTGGGGGCAGGAATCATCAACATCATGTATCACAAAGTCTGTAATAGTTTCTAGCAAATTATGCTGTTCTTACTGGGCTGGGGAGATGCAAGACCCTTTGGTCATTTTATAGTCAGGAATTAAAGCTCAGAACTCCTGGGAGGTGATTGTTGCCTTGCTCTGATCGTTTGGGGGAAAAAATGGATTTGGAGGCAGACAGAGGCTAAATGGGATGGTGGCAGAGTAGGAAAGATTGCAGGACTTCTGAGAGTTCTGACTCCTGAGAACTTGGGGAGTGACAAGAACTGTTCCAAAGAGGAAATACATCTCATGGGAGCACCAGGGGAGTACATCAGCCAACTCCTGTCGTCTGGCAGCAGGCTCTGATCTGCTCAGGTTGTCTTGGCTGACACATTTTCTTCTGCATAGCATTCTCAAAGCCCTGACTTTGATGTTTTCCCTTGCTCTGGTCACTGTTTGTGGTGGCCTGTGTTTCAACGTTGTCCTGAATCTCCAATGGCAGACTGGGATCTGGGATGTGTCTCTCCACTCTCAATGTCTTTTGACACATGCAATGCAGCAGGGACTCTCCTAGCTTGCATAACTCAGGGTGAAATTTGTCCTTAGAGCCAACTGCTTTTTGGATGTAAATAAAGGCTAGAGCATATGACCAGTAAATTGAATACTGTCCCAGATGTATGACCGTAACTATTTGGGTTAATGGTGATTTTTAAATGACTTTGCAATGATAATATGTCAGCATGTCCTCTGGCATAGTGCTTACATCTGTATTTCCATACCGTGAGATCTTTGTGCCTTGGCAGACAGACGATGCAGTTTGTATTTTGATGTAATAGTGTGTAACAGGGCTTATGACTCAAGCACAGAGTGTTGCTGAAAAGACAAGAGAGGAGTGGGCTGTGACACCAACAGAGGTAGTGGAACTCACATGCTGAAACGCTGTGCTTGCTCTTTCCCTGTTGTACTGGAGGAAATTGCTGGTTGTGTTTTGTGAAGCACTGTCTCTCTTGGCCACCCTGTGGCTTTTCCTAATGTTCTCAGGCTTTCACTTAAAACCTGAGCGGTCAGAGCTGCTGTCAGCCCTTCAGGAATCCTCTGATGAGCCTGAGCACTTGTCCCACATAACAGAGAAATCCCCCCTGACCAAGCCTGTCATTTAGCCCTGGCTGTGCACAGCAATGAATGGGGGCATGCCCTGAAGAAAAGCAGTGGAGGGGTTTGCTTTCATTCTTGGAAATACCGTGTAAGTCTGGATTAAAGGTGCAGCCCTGAAGCCCCCTCTCAGTGGCCCCATTCCAGAGAGCAGCAGGGCTGGCCCATGGGCACAGCAGAGCTTCCCTGGCACAGAAAACAGCCAGGCTCTTCCCATCACTCTGCCAGAGCTGGGGAGGAGGGAGGTGCCTTGACAGGGCTGTCCTGTAGTGTACAGGACAACACTCACTGCCTGAAATGCTAAGGCCAGGGGGTGCAGGACGTGGTTGAAAAACCTCTGTGAATTCTGTAACCCCAGCAGCTCCTGCCATCCTGCTGCTTTCAGGCTCCCAATATCATTGGGATGCCGACTTCCTAAATGACTGTAGCGTCAAAAAGTAAACCATACTTTTTTTAATATCTTCAGTGCAGTATTTATATGAAGACCTAAAAACGAGACCCTCAGGAAAGCAATTATTTCTCTCTGGAATGAGTTGATCAGGCCTCCTGTGGTTGGTTTATTTGAGCAAGGAGCACACTGTGAACGCAGGATGCATCCCTGTAATAAAGGGTGTGTAACTCAGATCTGATTCAGCAGAGAGTGGGGCCTGGTTACAAATTCATTGTGTAAAGTAAAAATTGTGATTCTGCTATGTCAGATTGGTTCTAACTGTACCTGGATTTTTTTTTTCTTTTTGTTTGTTTGGTTTGGCTTGTAGTTTTCAAGAGGGGTATGTAAGCAAAAAAATTACCAGATTACTTTCTACTGCCCAGCATTGGTTCAAAACTAGAAACCAGGATGAAAAACTTCAATGCAAAGCTAAATAATAGTTTAAAATCACAACCTTCAAATTCTTCCCTCCTGCCCTAGTGGTGATAAAAATGACAGCTGATTCATTTATTGGGTTTTAACCAAGTGTTAGCCATAAGACTTAATATTTGGCAGCTGGAAATCCAAAGGGGGAAATATTAATAACGCAGTATTGTATTTATGATTTATGCTATTATGATTTGATTATGTAAACAGAACATAATGGGTTTGAAGTAAAACGTGAAAATTCCGTTTGAATATCAGGAAACACAGACTGCCTGATAGTGTCCCAAGGGAAGGGGTGGGAACGCTGCTGTTCGGCTCCCAGGGACACGGGAGGCAGCGGGCGGCGGTGCCGGGGCAGCCCCGGGAGCTGTGTCCCCCCGCC
>VYXF01006680.1:769243-815027 GCA_013397295.1 Polioptila caerulea | reverse complement strand
AAAAAAAAAAAGCTTAAACTTACAACAAAAGACAAACATCTTAAGCAGAGAGCAGTATAGTTTAAAAGCTCAAGGTCAATGTATTAGTGCTTCAAGAAGAGTGAGTGCACCTAGGCTCGGCTGGCTGTCTCTCTGGGAACTGTGGGGGTTCTTCTCCTCTCTGTTGTGCCTCAGTATCCAAAACAGACACTTTTCCTGAATGTGCTGGCAAGGAACAGCATGTGATGGGATTAGTGATGAGGCGAAGCCAAAACACTTATCAATTATTGTATCTGTTTACTTCCTCAAAGAAGGCTCCCTTCAGAGGCACGTGCCTCCTCGCTTGTAACCAAACCCTCTGTGCTCTCCCTCGCTTGTTGAAAATTGATTTGCACATGCTTTGCTCCAGTGGAAGCCTCTTGGCTTGTCCCTATGAAATGTCACTGCTGGTGGGTGTAGCTGGGTGTGGGTGTTCCCTGCCCCTGGGATGCTGGCACTGCACACGGGTCACACGCCTTCCTTGAGGAGTGGCTCTGTCCCCTCCATCCAGGCTCCCCAAGTGCCACAAAAGGGGCAGTTGTGTCTTTAAAAAAAAAAAAATGGAGCTTTCAGGTCCCAGTCTTCTCTACTTGTTCCTCCACAGGGAATGGACACAATTTGACCTTCCTAAATCATTATGAACTAGGAATAAGCCTTTACTGGAAAGGTGGAAAAGTGTAGTGAAAAAAATCCCCAGGATCATGTAAGCTGTGGCTAATGAAATGTGGATTTACGTGACCACCCATAGCTGATGCACATTTTATGCTTGACTTCTTCCATGTGATGAGTCCACTGCTAGCAGGGGCAATAGTTTTAATTATATGCTCCATATTTTTTTAGGACTTTGTACTGCTCAGACATTAGGGAACTAATCCACAAAGTGTGCAAATGAAATGAATCTAAGTTCTTACCTGAAGCAGTATCCAGGCAAAGTAAAAAAATAAGCCAAATGCTTTTTTAAAAGCTTGTAAATGACAATAATTAGCTCATGTTTTAATGCTAATACATTCTGACCATATACATAGTATTGCAATGCTCATAATCAGTATTGGTGCAAAAATGGGGAGAATAAGTCCAAATTTGTAATTTTTTAAGTCAGAAACTGGACTTTGTGTGAATCCTTTGGAGTGTATAAGTACAGGAGTATTCTTATATTCTTTCCACTTATTTGACCTCAAAGAACTGGTAAATGGAGAACACCAGAACACCTGATAGATCTGCTTAAAGCTCCAGGTCAGTACCATGCTTAAGCATGTGCTTAACTTAAAGCATACAATTAATCACATCCCTTGTCCATGGAGTAATTAAACTTGTGCTTATGCACTTTGTACAGCACAGTACCAGCCTGCAGGCTTTCTCTGAATAATACTGTGCCTGAGAAAGTGGTGAATCAGAAAGTGATTTTTGGCTGGAGTTCGAAAATGAGCTTAAAAGAGTGAGTTAGGTACCCAGAACTGGTTAGATTTGAATAGCTATGGAAAAGCTGGTCTTGTCAGCAAAGCTGAGTAAGTAGCAAGGTGTGGCCATTTGCTTTATGGTAATGCCTCAGTTTTATTTAAAGTGAAATGATTTACAAAACCCTTTTGCTTGGTACTTCCCTGCTGCTCTCCTCTAACTCTCTGCTTCCCTCAGCAGAGCCCAGGCCGGGCAGCCTCCTGCTGGCAGCTCCTCTCTTAACTCACTGCTCAGGGCTTAGGGGGGTTGAGCACTGGGGGCAGCACTGGCAGGTTGGGGACAGCAGCACAGCTGCTTTTCCTGTCCGTGGTCAGTCTGGGCAGGGCTCTTTGGGAACACACTCCTCTGGAACCAGCAGGCATACAGGCACTGGTGATCATTATCCACTCCCCCCCAGCCCTCTCCAGCTGCTCCAGCACTGCTGGGGCCAGAGCCTTGGGTTACAGCTGCACTGCTGAACCCACCAGCTGCTGGTACTGGGCATGGTCCTGGGCAGAACCAGGGTCTCCTTCAGCCAGCCCTGGACATTGTCTGACACTCAGCATGAGCGATGGGCCCTTATCAAGAGGCTGTTGGATGTGTCCCCTTTCCCCCCTTCTTTTGGAGACTTTGCCAGGACAGCAGTGGCTGGACTGAGCTGGTTGGCCATGCCCTGGTTAATTTGCTAGAAATCATGGAGCCTCTTGCAGCCACAGCTCCTCCCCTGGCATTTTCCTCCTACTGCTCCCCTGTTCTGCCTGTCCTGGTGCCAGCCAGTTTGGTGTGTCAGTTGTCACACCAGCGAGCTCCCCCTGGGCTGCTCTGGGGGTGCTTTGCCCACACACGGGTGATTTGGCCAGGCAGCACTGCCATCCCCTTTGCCAGCCTGAGCCAGGTCATGGTCTCTTGCCACTCAACATGAGTGTAATGTGGCAGCCTCTAGTAGCTTGTTGATGACTAATTGTTTTATTTTACATACTTAAAGTCAGCTGCTTTAATCTGCTTGTTATCCAAGGCTCTGTGTATAAATACTAGTGAGGTCACCATGCTGAAGCAAACCAGGGCAGCATCAAAAGCTCCTTTTTGAAATATTGGCGCCTGGGTACATGAATGGTGGGAAGCTCGTTTGCAAAGCAGCCTCTATGGAAAGTCTGTGTAATGTGTTTGATTATCCAACCTTGCCATTTTCAAAGGGACCCAGTCAAGATGAACAGAGCATAAATGTACCATCTCCTAAAAATAACTCTGACTTTCCAGCCCCTCTGCTGATGTTGGGAGTGGGAGAAAAAGAAGCGATGCTCCAAAATGAGGATTGTAAAGAGAGAGGAGATGCCGAATGCACGTGGTCAAACCCACCTCTTGTCAGCCCCAGAGGATGGGTGCTCTTCCAGTAGTGCTCAAGTGTTCCTGCACTTCGGGGTCCCAGGCAGCTCCCTGAGCTCAGCTGGGCACCTCTGCTGCAGAGAGTGACAACAGGGACATGGTCTGTTCCTTGGCAAAGTGAGACTCTTCCGGAATTCTCCTAATGTGTGGATTTTTAATTTGTTGTGGGTGAGGGACAGGGCCAGGACTGGCCAGGATGGATCGCACTTCTCACTGTGCATTCCTTTTGTGCTGTACAGTTAATACTTTCTTGGAGACTGCTCCTGTAATTTTCAAGATGATGACCAGCCTGATCTTGGTTTTGAGGAAAAATCAGAGCCACGCCTCGTTCCAGAAAGCAAACCCCACATGTAATGGTTTCTGGAAGTTTTGCCAGCATTTCTCCAAAGCAGCTCATTAATTTCAGGGCCATGCTGATATGGGTTGCTCCCTTGGTGTCGTGTCCACTGGCTCATGCACCTGGAGTCAGCTCCAGGTTTGGGAAGTGTACAGTCCCAGAGTCCTCAGAGCCTTGGTGTCCTTCCAGGTCCTCTGAAGGCAGCCCTTCATCTTTTCCAAGCTACGTTGAGCCAGCACTGCTGCCATCGAAACCCAGAAGCTGAAGCTCTTGTCTGGGCACAGCAGGATCGGCAGCTGCTGTTTAAAAGGCTCAGAACCTCTCCTGTGAGTGGGTGTTACTCACTTGGTAATACCAGTCCATTCCAGCTGAGGATCTGTCCCTTTGTTTTGTGTGTGGGACAATTTGTTTTCAATTTCTGTTTCTGAAAGGAAACTGTCAAGACAAAATTCACACTTAAAAAAATTAAGGGAAACAGCCCTTTGTCCGTTTCTAACAATCCCCTTCCATGACTAAAGCTGGAAGAACTCTAGAAACTGCAATAATTTTCTACCTTCACTTTGGTTTTGTTCTGCTCTTGCATTTTCTAAGTTTCAGATACAGCACAACAAAAATAATTTGAGTTAACATTAGTGTAACCTAGAGATGTGTGCTTTGATCATCAGAATCTGATTGTGCTTTATCTAGAAGTGGGACAGGGGCAGCAGGGAGCCAAGAGCAGCTTGGGCAATATTCACTCTTCTTGTAGTGCACAGCCTCATGCTGGCTTTGCAATCCAAGAGGGAACATGCAAAGCCTCTGTGGAGGGTGTTCCCTTCAGCACATACCCATCCTCACTCAATTCTGCCAATGAATTAAGTGAAATAAAATTGGGGTGAGACAGCCTGCCCAGGCTGCAGCAGCTCCAGTTAAATGCTTTTCTGTGCCCTGGGTCTGCTCTGCCTGCTCGTGGTGGGGTCCTGGCTGCCAGGGAGGTTGTGTTCTCCCTGGGGCAGGGGCTCATCAGATTTTCTTCTGTGGTGGTACAGCAGCCAGTGCTGCAGGGACCTGGTCCTGCCTGGGGCTCCCCTCACCTACCAAGAGTTGTTTATTGTCAATCCAAGGAGAAGGAAAAAAACCCAAAAAAACCTTTGAAAAGAATAATAACATGCATCTCATTTTTATTTTAGTCCTAAAAAATACTTGATGCTTATTCCAAAAGAATGGATTCCTTAAATGAATGAAGCAGCCAGGAGTGCTGCTTTCAGTGTGGGACTGCTGATGCTCTGACTCATGCTCTGCTTCTCGAGGGCTCTGGCTTTTATGCTTCATTTAGGACACCAATGTCATTAGCATTTAGAGGGGTGATGTGCTTTTTTTTTTTGTTACACTGCTGTTACTTTCTCAAAGATGCAAATAATATTTGGATCTGAATCGTGGCTCATGTTTTATTACCAAAACAGGGCATAGGGTTTGCTTTCAGTTGACTTACAGAAGAAATTGTAGATGAAAATAAGGTGTGGAGCGTGCAGTTCTGAGAGTCTCTGGGGTTTTTGGATGCCAGGTTGTCTGTTACCATGGAGTGTCATCCCATGTGGGGTATTTGGGGGAGGATATTTGTCTTGTGTTGCACAGGGCTGGGACCTTTGTGACTCCCCAAACATCCCTGGTCACAGCAGCTGCATGCGTGTCCCTGGAGCTGGTTTGTGTGAACAGCAGCACCTGCAAACGTGATACTGGCAAAGGGTCCCTTGCTGAGGCTCCAAGGTGATGCTTTTACTACAAAGGGAAAGAGAAGAACCGCCCTGAGAGTGCTTGGGGGTTCCCTGCTTTGACACAAACTCTCCTGTAAGTCCTTGAACATGTCACAAAGTCCTTCTCAAGGGCAGCAGCTTGCAGGGACACTTGCAAGCCCATTATGGCATGGGGCCCACCCCAGCTCTTTACAGTCAGAATTCATGGGGAAACAACAGAGCAGAATCGTGGCAATCTGCCTGTAGTTTCTGTTGAGTCCATTGCCATCAAAATACTGAAAATGATCAAAATAAAATGATCAGATAAAACAAAACTGTTACTCCGTGCCCTAAGAACATGCAGGGCTGGGCTGGGATTTCCAGGAGGACTGGTGAATGAGGGTTGAAAATTCCCAGGCAAATTTTTAGCCCCTTTTTAGTTGGAAATGTATAGACCTTCTTCAGGTATTACTTTTACTGAAAGTTTTTAAGAAATCATAAGTAATGCCCTAAAATTCTCAGCTTTATTAATAAATTTAAGGCAACTGCTGCTGCAGATGGGTGTGAGCTTTCCTGCTCGGACCTGGGTGCTGCAAGTCCCCTGGGGAGCTCCAAGTGCCCCTGGGGTTGCAGGTTATGACCCAGTGTGGGATGTGTGGGGCTGGTCAGCCCTGGGCTCTCCACTTCCCCTGGCCAAAGACCACTGCTCATCTGGGTGCCAGGAGTACCTTCAGGACAGGGTAATTCTGCCTTTCGCCCTGTGGCTGGGGTGTTCAGGGCTGCCTGCAGCAAGCTGTGCCAGGCTCTGCTTGGTGGCAACCTTGTGACAGACGAGCCATGTGGCATCACGCTGAAACTCAGCTCAGTGTTCTCTGAGGAGGAGCCCACAGGGGTGGCAAAGCAGCTGCACACCTTCCCCTGCCCTGGGGGCTGGGGCACTACTGGACACATCAGCAGAGCTGTGTGTGCCACGCTGGAGAGAATGGACCCTGTCAGACCCTGCCCTCCTGGGGACCGACTGAACGGCAGCAAGAAAAATGAGGGACTTTCAGGGGCAGCTGTGTTTTACTAACCCAGTCATAATGCCCCTAAAAATCCTTATTGTTCTTGCAATAGTCAACTGTGGCATGGGGAGGCCTGGAAGAAGAGCTGGAGGGCAGGCGGCCCTCGGGAAGGAGGGCTGGCAGGTTGGGGCAGGGTGTCAGGCTGGGAGCAGTGTTCCTGTTGGAGTGCAACTGAAAGGACGTGGTGGTGTGAGCTGTGGTGTCGAGTGTGTGCTTCTGATGATGCTCAGGGCATGAGAACTGGAGCACAAAGATGGGCAACTTCAACGAGTTGAGTGCTTTCCCTCCCTGTTGTGTCTGTCTGACATCTCCCCTCACCAGAAATAAATGCAACTAGAGAGATGCACCCCAGGAAAGAGCCCTTCCCCAAACCATTCCTCCCCTCCCAATTCTCTTTTACCCCTCTTTCAGCAAATTCTTTGTAGGTCTCCAGTCTTTCACAGCATCTTTCTCTAAACTTTCTTTCTGCTCTCATATCTCAGATCAGACCATGATGAAGTAATTGTGTTGCCAAGAAGCAATTTGTTAAACAGAACCATAATATTCAATTATTTGCCATCTTTATGCATTCTAAGACTTTATTTGCATTTCTGAGAGCTTCCGTATGCTAAGTAAAAGTTTTTATTTTCATTGAACTCTGCAGCAATGTTCAAAGCTTTTATCCTTTAATAACTCTAGGGGTATGGATAGACAAATTAATGGCTCTCTGGCCCCACAGCAGCAGTCCATCCTTTCACATTGTCTGTGTGGATTACTCATTCATTACCTTTCTGAAAAGGCTTTGTTTATGGCTTTTTGGCATTTTTATCAATTAATTGATATGATTATCAATTAATTCTGCTTTATATGCCTATGCCAATAGATTAGGAGTGCATGTTTTTGGGGGTTTTTTTAACTTGGGTTTTATGGCTCAAGATCAAGATTTACTCATTTGTTATTTGTCATTCTCAGGAGCATTTCAACTGCTTTTCTTAAAGCTGAATTCTTTATAAAGGAGAAGCGACTTGAAAGCCTGAGCTGAGTCCCAGGCCTGGCTTAACTTTGTAAGGCACACTGACACACTGAGGCTGCTCCTCTTAAGGTATGGTATGAACCAGGAGCTGATCCCGTGGCTGTGGAATGAGTGCTCACATGGAGCCATCCTGCTGGAGCCATTGCAGCTGCTGTGTAAGCAGGTCCTAAAGGACAGTCCTTGTCCCAGTGACCGTGTGACAGGTAAGACAGACAGTGGGCACAGGGAGGCACTGCTTCAGTGAAGGATGGATACTGTTCAACCTCAGGGAACAAAGAAACCTGGGCTGCCCAAGGCACCACAGAACTGTCTGGGAGTGTCCCTCGTGCCAGCTGATTCCAGAAACGTGACACTTGTGGAACTGTTTGTGTCAGGATTTCCTGCTGTGACACCTCTGATTTCTGAGACTGCCTCATCATAGGAAACCCCAGATCCACTGCTCCTTTCCACAAGGATTTCTGTATCTAGCAACTCTTGTGTCTTCTTTGGATACTGAAATGAGATGAAAGGGCTTAAATGTTACCTTGGCAAGATGACTGGATGAAATTACTTTAATCTGTTCTGATTCTGACACCTGCAAGTCAACTGACCCAATCACCTCTTCTGCTAACAGGCTGCAAAGCAACACTCTACTGCTGTGGAATATTCTTTGTGATGAAAACAGGAAGATCGGGAATGGGGGTTTGTAACTTCTTTGGATGAGTTTCTGTTACAATTTTGATCTTTAGTATCAACACTTTAAATTAGAATATTTATATGTTAAAATAAACACATTTTTTGCCCTGAAATACTAGAATGCGCCTCCTCAGCCTCTTCCTACCTCAGCTGTGCCACTGTGAAGAGAACCCACCCGTGGATTTTAAGGTTAGGAGGACAAGTCAGAACTTCTAACAGAGGATGTGCACAGAGCAACTCCTGCAGTTCATCCTGCAGCCCAGGCCCTGATGAGTGGATCTTTTTCTTATGTGCTGTGGGAACTCTGCCTATAGAAACGTCTGAGAAGCTGTTCCAGGGCTTTATAACCTTGTGTCTTGTTCCTTGTGGCAAGTTGCAAGTTGCCTACTTATCCTGGCCTCTGTGGACAAAACCCTGCATGTGTGTGACTGCACGTGAGGAATAGAACACTGTGATTTGGTGTCAGATGTGTTTTCTGTCAGATCTGTTCCCAAAGTAGCCCCCCAGTTGCCACACTGCCTGTCAGAGAGGAGAGCTGGTGCAACAGAGGTTGGTAGGGTCACTTGGTTCATGGCCAGGGGCTCACGTGCAGGATCCCCTGTGCACATCCTGCAGCAGGATCCAGCCCTGCTGGTCCCTCTTTAACACCTGAGGACATTGTCAGGAGACCCAAGTCCAATTCTTAGTGCCCGCACTAAGCTAAAACTTCAAGAACAAATCTGACTAGATTGAGTTTTCTTTCTTTTTAAAGTTCAGTGTCACTTAGCAGCTCCAATTTAGCTGGAAAAAAAAAAAAAGCAGAAATACCTAAAAAGGTGTTTTGAAAAGTACATGCAGGCAATTATGGGGTTTTTTCAGACTCAGTCTCAGGTGATGCCCTCAGCTTGTACTGCTGCCCCAGATTTCCTTCAAGTTGCCATGCCTAGTCTCTGCTAAGCATCATGAACATGAAAATAGATCCTGCTGAAATAAAACACCCTAGTCCTCACATGCACACAATTTTTTCTCTGAAAACCAGGTAACAGCAGATGAACTGAGCCACCATTGATGCTGCTTTGCACATCCTTGGAAGGTGCAGAGCATGTGAACTGGTGACAGTGTGTGACTGCCCACAAAGAACTTGACCCAAGGCAAAGAGCAAAGGGTGCAAGGTGAGATCCCAACAGGGAAAAGGAAAAAAAAAAATGAAATTTTAAAACTTCTGTTCAAGTACAAGTAATTCTGCTAATGCCTGCAAGGAGTCTCTCACTGCAGGGGATGCTTGCTGAAATGCCTTGCACTGTTATCAGCTGCTTTCAGTGCACAGTCCTGCCCAGAACAGCTTAATGTGCGTTCAATCAGAAATTGTATGTCAGGCACATACGTGGAATAAAATCAGAGCAGGAAATACATTTTGCAGGCAAATTTATTGATTTCTTTTATTGAAGCCCTGGGGTACTTTGCTGTAGTTTCTGATGAATAAATAGCTGCTTCACAGAGGGAGTAGTTATTAGGCAAACCTTTGTCACAGTTTAAACATTTGATTTTTAGTAAGACTGAAGCTTTCAAGGAACTTTTAGCTTTAGCAGGTGGTTGTTGGGCTTTGACTTTTTAATTGGACCAGAATTGGTGATGTTTCACCAAGAGAACATTTGCTGGAGTTGGCGGGAAAGAAATTACAACTTCTCCAGTGGGCCAGCCTTAACACGAGCTGGACCCTAGTCTAGTGCCCAGTTTGTATTGCTTGGGCTTCAAAGGCTGATACTTGGTACTTTTTAAAGAGAAAAAGCAAAACAATCCCCCAGCAAAGTGAGCTGACATCCCTGGCTCCCAAGTTCAGCACACAAACTCATCAGCTGAACTAGAACAGCATGACTGTGCCTTTCTCTGCAACATCAAGTTTGAAAAGTTTGTAATGTCATTGGAGCAGGACTTGTTTTCTTAACCTGGAAGCCCAACAGACAGAAGTCCTCTTGTAACTGAGGCTGATGCAGCTTTAAGAAAAAAAAAAAAAAAAGTATGTGCTGTTTCCTGAATACGAAGGATACAAGAAAAACAGCTGTGGTGTCCCAGGTAAATAATGTTGTGGGTGTAATGATTTAGATCCCACATTATAATTGTGAAGAGTCCTCTTGGCTGTTTGTCCTGGTGTCATGGGCCCATGACCTGGCTCAGTGTGCCAAACACTGAAGGGGTCCCTGATGATTAGTGTACCTGCAAAATGTTCCTTATATTTTTAAGTTGATATCCTGTAAACTTCACTTTTTATTTCTGTCTGTAAACTCAGACTGGTTCTTTCAGCTCAACAGCAACACTGTCATAGACAAGAAATGCAGAGAAATTCAGAGTTGTAGCAACCCAGTTTGTAAATTGGGGTACCAGTAAGCCCATGGAGCTGGGCATGATGCATTTAGTCTGCACTGAAAGGAAGGCACCCCCAGGCCCCTCAGGCTGTTCATCTGCCTCATGAGAGAAGCTGAGCAGTACAGGGAGACTCTGCTGCACTTCTGAACCTGTGGAAGAGTAATTTGTTTTCTCCTTAAATTTCCTGTGACTTTTGCTCAGCGTTTTTAAAGGAAAATTAAAGACTTTGTGGTTTCTATAGCCTGCCCTTTACAGATATCCTCCCAGTTCATCCACTTCTGATGATTCCTTCACTTTCCTGACAACAGCCTGACATCCTGATTAGTGCCAGCATATACAAGAGGCATTTTCAATTGTTATGTAATAAAGTGGAACTGGGAAGGACTGGTGATCCAGTAGGACACAGTGACATTTCCAGTGTGCCACTGCACAGGACAGGTTGGTATCACACTCTGACCACAGCCTCCTCACAGTATATTCTGATATTTATGTGTGGTGTCACGGATCTTCTGCTACGTGTAGAACCAAGTGGTTTTTGCTCCATAACAGGAAAGAAGCAAATCAGTGGATCCCAGTGTGTGGACCTCCAAGTAGTTACAGCTTGCACTTAATTGGGGGAAAGGAAGCCAAAGGAAATCATGTGCATTGGAATCAAATACCATTTTTAGGAGTGTGTATTTCAACAGTGATTAAAATAGCCAGGGACTGAGGCACACTCATGATTAATGGTCTCTGTGAGCTGAGGGCATGTCCTACAGCCTCAGGCCCTCCTGAGAGACACCCATGAGGAGCAGGAACTGCTTGGTTAGGCTTTATCCTCCTTCAGTGTGTGGATCAGCTTTATCATGTGGCTTGAATTACTCTCCTGTTTCTGGAGCCTGTGCCATGTGTGAGCAGCTCCAGCCCAGCCTGAAGCAGAGGCACATCCCTGCATCCCATTCTCATGGGGCTGGCAGCCTGAAGGCACATCCTGAGCTCTGCCTGCCATGCTGAGCTGGTGCTACAGTTGGAATAAGACCAATCAAATGATTATTTTGAAGTCACTCATTTTTTCTGACTCTGTCCTCATTCACATTTTGTGACTTTGCTGCTTCCTAAACCTCTGCATGTCCCTGTGGCCAGTGGCAGCTAAGCCACTGAGCAGCGACTTCCCCAGTGGGTACAGGCAATTTCATGATGGACAAACTTGTGAGACACATGAAAGTGAGCTTGGAGGCCCTCACTGTGCCCTGTCCCTGTTACAGGACACAGCTGGGTATCTCAGGACTGCTCAGCCCCATTCAGTGCAGCTCCCTGGCCAGTCTCAGTGGGGTGTGGCTGCAGGGCTGGCAGTTCTCTGATTCTTTGATGCCAGATGAGAAGCTCCCCTAGGCCCTCAGAGCTCCTGGAGCAGCTGTGAGTCTCTCTGAGGGTGCTGGGGAGGGCTGAAACCCACCCAGGAGGTGAGCTGGGGGCAGCTTCACCCTCCACCCTCGCTCCCTGTGTGGCAAAAAGCACAGGGTTAACCTCTGTGTGCCTCCCACTCCGGCTGAACCAGAGATAGGGAACTCTCCCTGTCTCAGTGGGTTTCTGCAGCACTTAATTGATTTGTGCTGCTAAACAGCCCCGCAGTAAATGAGTACAAGGTGTTAAAGAAGGATGTGTTATTAGGAAAGATCCAGCTGAAACACAGCTTAGATAGAAACCATGTGTGTGCTGCGAGAGAGCACCCTCACCCGTTCCCAGTGCCCGGCCCTGCACAGAGGGATTAATATTTTACAGAAAGCCTGGCTTGTTTTCAGGCCTCTGGCTTGTCCTGGAGCATCCCTATGGCCCAGCTGTGTGGTGGGCATTGCTGCTTCAGAGCCCAGCCGAGCAGCCAAGTGGCAGCAAGGAATGCAGCTGCCCTGTTCCAGCAGCATGCAGACACCACTGCTTTGCCCATTAAGGATGTATTTTCCTGCACAGAGACAACAATACAAGGCATTGCTGTAAGAAAACTTGGAAAAGACACGAGTGAGGAACTTCTGGGAATTCCTCAGGTTTTTTTACCAGCTGCATAGGAGGGTGAAAACTGTCAGCTACAAAAATATTATAGTTTATGCTGTTAAACAAATCATCATTTGTCAACAGGTAGCTGAATTATGTCCAACTCTGCTGGCAGAGCCAGAACTGCTTTTGTTCCCAATGCTATTGTATAGTTAACAGCTGGCAGCAAACTGGCACTGAAGGCTGTGCTGGGCTGATAAATAACCCAACAAGCCTCACAACAGAATCGTCTCACACACTGGAATGTGTGCAGCAAATGCTTGTTAACAATCTATGCACAGGCAGAGAACTGCCTGATGAAAAGGTACCAGAAAAATGTTATTTAAATAAGACACAGATTTCCTAGGGTTATCAAAAGAACAAACCAGGTTTTAGGTCTAAGAATACCAAACCACAGCAGTAAACCAGCAAATGTTAGCATTTCTCTCTGACTGAAACCAAGTCTGGTAATAATGAGTGAAATGTCCCAACCAGTTCTAAGATATGAAAGGCAAGCCAGAAAACCAACAGAGAGAAATATTTCTGTATTTGTTTCACAGCCCCCAAATTCTGCTGGAAAATTTTCCACTCTTCCAGATGTTTTCTGAGGGGGAGAGAAAGAGAGAATGTTCTGATTTCAAATGCTCTGTTGCTTCTAAGCCAAGGAGACCACACTGTACCACCTGGGAGAAGGCAAGGTGACAAGTGACAATGCCCCCTGAGGCTCACACAGTGAGGTATCACTGCCCCGTGTTCTGTACTTAACACTGCTCTGGTTTTGTCTTTACTTTGCAGGCATTTTATTTTTATTGTGGGCAAGACCAGGAATGTGTGTATCTGAGAGAGAATGAGCATGGGGCTGCGAGTTTCATCTCAGTGCAAATAATATTTTGGCAGGAAATCTGCAAGAGATTAAATTAGGGGCCTAACAACTGAATATTAAACATTTCACATTTTGAGTTCCTTTAAATAAGCAGCTACAAAGAGTCTTGACAAAATTAACAGGTCCAAAAGCACTAGAGGAATCCACTAAGGTCCCTTGTTTTTTGGTGCAAATTTAAAAAGACCTTTTATTATTTTTTATTGGTAGCTGTNGAAGAGTCTTGACAAAATTAACAGGTCCAAAAGCACTAGAGGAATCCACTAAGGTCCCTTGTTTTTTGGTGCAAATTTAAAAAGACCTTTTATTTTTTTTTTATTGGTAGCTGTATATGTCAACATGCTATTTCCTTAATGCATTTTGAGTCCAGATTAGCCAAAGTTTTAGATATTGGCAGACTTGCTACAATGGAAGGGAAATGCCAATGGAATAACTTTAAACATGATCCAATCCCTGATGATTCATTGGATGTGTTAAAATTTCCTTTGAGACCATGTAAGTAATGCAGGGACTGGAGTGCAGAGTGCCTGTGACTCAGCTCTCTGAGGCAGCAGGAGGATGTCAGAGTTACTCACTGGGACAGGAGGAATCTCATTTATCTATTTATAGGCAAGGCTGAGATGAGCTTGAACCATTAAAGAGCTGAGTTTGCCAGTTCCCATAGGGGAGGAGGAGGGAAGGACCTCACTTTAGCTGTTGAAATCAAAGCTTCCTTTTTCCCCCCATTCCCAAAGCTGGGGACTGGCCAGTTACACTTTCTCGTGCTCACACAGGCAGCACAGGGCTCCTCCTCCTTGTTAGAGCCTAGTGCCCACTTTGCCAAAATCCTGTCTGCTGCACGTTTCTAGGAATTCAGGGCTCAGCATTACTGAGCCAGTCTCTCACTATCACAATCAATTACATCATATCACGCTTTTTGGCAGGCTGTTCCAACACTTCATTTTAAATTTCCAGCCCTAATATCATTTGTTCTTGTGCCAGCATCATAATTTAGTTTAAACAATTCTCTTTTTTTCTCTGATCTTTACCTATCAGATGTATTTACCAAAAACAATCCTATCTGCTCTAGTCTTTGTTTTGAGAAACTAAACAAATGAAGCTCTTCTAGTCTCCTCTTGTTCTAAACCCTCTGATCATGCTTAATGCCCTTCTCTGTACCTGCTAATCTTCCTTGAACATGAGTGAACCTGTATCTTCTAGGGCTCTATTTGCCTTTCCATATCGGATTGGTGGCTCACGGTTATCCCTCAGAGCAACTAATTCTCTCTGTGTGTTTTCTTTTTACCACCCTACTTTTGTCATTCTCAAGTGAGTAATGTGATATTCAAGTGATTAATTTTTAACTGCCTGTCTTTATACTTTGTCTATTCTATCTCAAATTCGGTCATTAAGTTATTGCTGATTGATGTTCTGATCCTTCTCTGTATTAGCAAAGCTTGTGTCCTTAGCAAATTTCTTTATGGCATTCCTACAGCTGTGCCAGAGTCATTAACAAAACAAGGAAGGCTGACTCAAGACTGACCCTTGAGGAGTTCCACTCTCTGTCCAGCATTTCTCCTTCCCACAGAGCTCCTGTCCTTGGCTTCAGCAGTTCTGCATTTGCCATCCACACTAATCCCCATCTTCCCAACTTCAGCTACTAATTTCCCATGTGTTGTAATATCAGATTCTTGACTCATGTCTGGATAGAGTACATCACCTGTATTTCTTTTGTCTTGGAAAAAATATCAGTCATCAAATAGAAATACAAGGTTATGCTGAGCTCCTTTAATGTGCCAGTTCTTTCCAAATCCTGAGGTGGAAATCTGCCAGGGCACCTTGATCTGAGCACATGGAATTCTTTAAGCTTTCCCTTCCATCTTACATGTGATAATTTTCATTCCCTTAAATATATTCCTACTAGAAATCCTGTGTTTGCCCCACTGTCCAATATGATCATCTCTACTGAAAATGCGGGTAAAGTGGTTTTAATTCATTTGGGACAATATGTAGACTGGTCTAATCTCAATCTCATTCTCACTATATAATGAGCACGTTTTTCCTCTTTTCCTCTTCTGTATTTATCTAACTGAAACCTTCTGCCATCTGTTTCATTTCCTTTTCAAAATCTGATTCACAACTTTACTTTTGACATTTCTCGTTCTACCCTTATGTTTTCTGACCACAGCAAATTAAAATGGGAAGGCTGAAGCATACAGTGCCTCCAGTCTCACCCCAGCACTCTTCTCTGGTGCCATGCTCTGGGCAAAGATGACAGAGTAGCTCATAGAGCAGGTCCAGAACTGCTGGGCTGAGCGTGCCCTTGGCACAGAGGCTCAGCCCTGAGCAGGATGATGGAGGCACCTCCAAAGGCAGGTGGTTCCTCTCAGTGGTTCCTCTCCAGGCCTCAGATTTCAGTCCCTGGCCTCACCTGAACTGAACTGAACAACCCATTGCTGCTCAGACCTTCTGCCCATCCCTGGCCTGCTCTCAGCAAACTCCTGTATGTGTTTGGGGCTGGTTGTTTATCCTGCTGGTTTTGGAGTGCTTCCCTTCAGGGTTTGTCCTCCTGCATGTTCCAGCTAGTTTTGGAATCCAGTTCCCATCACATTCAACTCCTCAGGTCTTCAGTGCAGTTGATTCCACTCCTTTGTTCCCTTAATTTCTTAACATTCGTCCTTTGTGAGATAAATACACAGGTGACTACAGACAGTGTGAGGTGTGTGACTACAGACAGTGCTGGAGATGCAGCCCAAATGAGGAACCCTTAAAAACTCTTCACCAGAATCTTCAGAGGCTCTATATGACTCAGAGCTCAGCACTTCAGAGACACTGAAAGAACTTCACTTGCCTTTCTTGTGTGTGTGAGCCACTGTAACCCTTCTCAGGATGAACTAGCATTTTCGTTTTATAGACAACTGAGACATAAAGATCACACTTCAGAACATTCTGCACTCTATGAGGAATTAGTTAAGTGCCTGAGGTGAAGTACAAAGTCTCCTAACCCCACTGAGATCACTGCAGCAGTCAGACCTTGCTCACCTGAAAATGAAATGCCTGTGCCAAGCAACTTGCTTTGAATTCTCTCTGGTTCTTGAAGAAAGCAAAGCTCGCCCCGACCATGGATGGACCTGTCCCAGACATGCAGCCAGGACAGGCAGCAGAGGCTTAGCTTAAACTGGCTCTACAGGGCCAATTCTAGAAAAGAGGAAACACTCAAAACGTATCATAAAAATATAGTGGTCACCCAAACCCCTTTAAAAATGACTGCCCTGTAGGGTATCTTTACCAAAAGTGGGATTTGTCCCTCAGCAGGGGGACACCCACCCACGCACTGACTTTCCCCCCTGCCATGAGAATCACTCCAGGATCCTGCCTGTGACATGTCCTTGCTTTCCCTGTTTTCTGAGCTGCAAAATGGCAGCAGCACAGCCCTGCCTTCCCAAAAAAGCGTGAGAGACCTACCACAGCACTAAGGCCATGCTGCTGTCCCAAAAAGATGGATGGATGGAAGCTCTTCCATTGGCAAACTGATGCATGTTCCATCCCAGCAAAAGAGATGAAATGGCAGAGCAATGCAATTTTCTCTCCTCTCCATTAATATACTTGTAAATACTCTGGAGGGGAAGAAAAACTTGCCCCACTCTCAGAGCATGTCTGCCTCAAATTCACAGTGCTCTGCTGAGCACCTACTGATCTTGGCAGTGTCACAGGACACTGTCTGAAAAAGTAACCTCCTTGTGAACAGGCTCTTTGCTTTGGGAAACACAAAGCAGTCTTGTCTTCCAAGTGTCCAAGCCTTCTTTTCATGTCTGTTTAGTCCTTCAGTTGCATTTATTTTTGGCCTTGAGAGAAAAACACAACCCCACATTAGAGGGACGGTGTCCAGTTATACCCACAGGCTGCACCACCCTTTGCTCCCCCCTTGCAGGGGAAGGCAGTGGAGGAGACCAACAAAAAACAAGAGAAAAGTCTATTGCCTGTTGGGCACAAAACTGCTTTTGCTTTCTAGTGAAAAGGAGCAGAGCATCCTCAGAGCAACTGGCCTAACAGGCCAGAGCCTGGATGCCTGAGGCTTTTGAATAACATTAATAACAAGTCCAAAGGCTTCATTTCCATTTGTCTTCATTTCCAAAAGCCTTTCCAGTTGAGATAGCTCAGATCAGGGAGACATTAGCGTTCCACATTGTTGTCTTGAGTTTGTGATGGGTCTAACTCTGGCAATGCCAGACTTGAGGGCATCACCTATAAATGTTAAAATCAGAAACACACCCTTCCATGCTGCCCCTCAGTGCCCACAGCCCTTCCAGCCCCTCAGGACAAGGCTGCTCGTGCTGTGTGAGGGAGCTGAGGAGGGGCTGCAGGTCACTGCTGCCTCCTGAGCCAGCTGCAGGCACATGTCCACCCTGTCCCACGTAAGTGCCAAGCTAAAGTGCTCAGGCTTCCAGTGGATTATGCTCATCTGTTTAACTCCACACAGGAGAGATGTTCCTAGACCCAGTGCTCCCTTTGTCACCTCCAGCAGAGTCTCATGACTGCGTGTGGCCCGAGGCAGCTGCAGAAGGGCCATCTGAGGGCTCCGAAGCTGCAGCCTGAGGCAGAAAGTTCAAGGCAGGTTCTGTATGGACAGTGTGTATGGTCAGGACCGGCATTCCTTGGGGGAGAGGCAGAGAGGAGTGCAGGACTGCCTCCAGAGCTCTCCTGATGGCATCTGCAAGAAGAAATAAGCTCATTTTGGCCACAGACTATGTTTTGGGCCACCCATCAGCAGCATTCAGCATCCCAGGTCAGGGAGTGCTCCCTGCCCATAGCACAGTGGCTGAGCTGGGCCCCTAGAACAGCCACTAAAGCACACTGCTCTAAAGCTGTGGGACAGCAACCGCAGCGCTGCTCCCTGAAATCGATGGGACCCTGGCCACAGCCCTGATTCATGTCCCTCCTACATCCATACCTTATCTCTTAGGTCCATTGACTTCAGTGATTGGATGTCCATGAGGGCATGGCTGGGCCCAAAGAAATGGAGGCAGCAACTCCTGGAGGACAGAGGCTGCAATCCGTGTCTGCCTCACGCTCAGTGAGTTCGGGGAATATTAACAACGCATCGCTCAGAGTAAGTGCTCCTGGATGCCTGGCTGACTTTGGCAAGGGGCACTTTGAGAAGGATAAAACTGCATTTTCATTCCTGAGAATCCTCCTCCAGTAATAAGATGTGCCCCATGGGATGCTGGTAATATATTGGTATTGTCTGCAGAGTAGCCGGGGGCTCGAGGCTGACATTGCTAAACTGTACACACCAACCATCACTGAATGTCACCAGTGCAGACCCAGGATTTACAAACACACAGGCAGTCACAGGTAGGCTGTCCTCCAATTAGTCTGGGAATCTGAAAAAAAAGAAAACAAACTCAACCCAAACCCCTCAGTAATTTTGTATTCTTTCCTTTGCATGTAACACATCATCAAAATAATTAGAAAAACAGATGCATTGTATCAGTAACTGACAAATTAAGAATTCAGTCATGGTTGTTCAGAAACCCACTGCCTCCTTGCAGTACCAATAATGATTATTTATAGCCTGCTCTGCGAGGAAAGCAATCCAGAAAAACGGAATGATTATAATGTAATGCACTCATCCCCAGGGAGAAGTCTAGTGCAAGTTGCAGCTGACATCTCACACCATTTTCTTGTCTTGAATTTTAAACTTTATTGTAAGTACTGTTTGTGTATTTTGCAGAGAATGTCTCAGTTCCTCTATAACAAGTACCCATTTTATTCCTGCTGAATTTCATTGAACTTACTCCTGATTTATAAGAGGCAGATCTATATTACTGCTTTATAGAACAATCTCTTAGCTGCCTATTCACAAGGATGTGCAGCCTGGCAAAAGAATGAGCTGAGGGAATGAGCTGGGTGGCAGATCAGCTATTACTCTCAATGATATCACCATAGCATCTGGAGCAGTTACATGCAGCACCAACTCAGGGTATGAGAAACTCTCTGCTCTCAAAAAGAGCTAACAAAGAAAATACACAGAGGGTGGGAGGCATGGAAGAGTCATAGAAAAGAGAAGGAGCTGTACAATGTCACATCATCAGCAACTGAGAGAGGCAGGAGCAAAGTCCCCGTCTCAGCCCCCTCCAGCTTCATGCTGCCTTTGCTCATTTCTGGTTCTTCATCTGGACATGATGCATCTTTAGCTGGAAGTTCAGTTCAAAAAAGGAAAGTAATTTTTTTCTTATTTGCCAAGAGAACTGGCTTTCTGCTGGTTGTGCAAACAAATTCTTTCCCATGATTAATACCTGTCTCCTGTGCTGAAGACATCAGTCTCTGCATGGATCAAATCTTAATGAAGCAAAGCCCTCCTCTCAGAAACAAACATTTCCCTTTTTTTTTCTGCAAGCATTCCTTCTCACAATTGCCCTTGTTTAGCCCTATGA
Source organism: Polioptila caerulea (assembly GCA_013397295.1). Lineage (NCBI taxonomy): Eukaryota > Metazoa > Chordata > Aves > Passeriformes > Certhiidae > Polioptila > Polioptila caerulea. The sequence continues at coordinate 795,746 of VYXF01006680.1, read as the reverse complement.
TAATTTTATGATGCACTCCCAACATAACTCACAGTACTTCTAATTATTGTATGCCACAAGTGTTTACAGAGCCATTTTTGTGGCAGACACCAGCCTTTAGACATTTCACATTTCCTGTTCCACTGGAGCCAATCACTCACTGTTCAGTACTGAGATGCAAGTCCCTAATTAATTTATACACAACAAAGCACTTCAGTCATTGCAATGAAAGCATAATGGAGAACAGACCATTAGCAAAAATTGGCTATCAAGCATGGAGAAATTATTTCCTTTTCATGTTTCCATCAATATTAAGATTGATTAATCATCTTGAAAAAAACCCTCCCCCAGTACCAAACTGCCTTTACACTTTTCCACCAATGCTGGATGGGATACCTGTGCCAGTTTTGTTTTTTCTCACAGCAAGGAAAGCTCTCTGATGTGCTGAGAAGAACTGGGGACTTCACAGGGGACTTCACAACTGGTTCAACCCTACTCATATTCTCTTGATCGAATCAGAATATAATAGCCTGCTTTTAACAAAAAGAAATCAAGATTAAATTCAATATATTCTGAAGGAGTGAAAATTCCTAGCAACAGCTGAAAGGGAAGTGGAATCTATAAATGCCTCTTTCATCTTTATCAAATTACTATTCAGTGCAGTTACATTTATTAATAATAACATCCCTTAAACCACATTGTGAGAATCCATTAGCAAGAAATGCTTTAAAATGTTCAACAGGCTGTAGCAGATGATTTAGCAGAAGTTAAAACAATTAAATTCTATGAGCACAGTGGGCATTTTCATGGGCCATGGAGTTTGTCAGGAGAACATTATGGTTTGATCAGAAAGGGACAGTTTGCATAGCATAACTTTTTAATTCTGCCATCTCCATTAGCAAAGGGATAGGCAAGCTCAGAGTGTTTTCTAACTTTTCCTTCATCTCACTTCCAAATGTACTCACCACTAAAATTGTTGGTGGGCACCTCAAAGTCGTCACCTGTGGCATTTGCTACACACTGAGGAACCAGAGTGCTCTGAGCCAGGTTCAGAGAGGAGCCTGTGAGGGCAGATCACTGCTCCCACAGGAAACATCCTCTGACTGTCCCTAACCCTGACAAGAAGGGCCCTCTAAGAACTTGTTTAATTGTCCCCATGAGGGACCAGGGGGGAAATCACTGCATTGTTTTCTCCTTCAGGACACCCTGCACTGGCCCTGGAAACTCTCAACTTCCTCTCCTGTATTTCTTTGCTTGTTCTTTTAAACACAGTTGAAATGTCGATCACTGCTGAGCAATGACTGTGAAAGAACTGGATATTGACTCCAAATTCAGGTGGAGGATTCTGTCATTATTTTCCCGCAAAAAAAAAATTGCCATTCCTGACTTTGGTGCACACCCTGCAACACAGAAGGTTCTCTCAGGTCCTGGGGGATCGTTCCAGAGGGACAGACTGTGAGTCCTTCCAGCTTGGAGGAGAGAACAATAATGGCACAGAGAGCCCCGCTCATTCCCCAGCCGTGACTGCAGCTATCGCAGCCTCCCGCTGCACCAGTGTAAGGAGGGTTGTGCTGACATTTTCTTTGTTGCTGCAGAAGGCAAAGCCCGAGTCAGGGATTACAGGGAAAGGCAGGGGGAAGGGGCAGCAGATGCAACCACAGCCATGGAGGGAGTGGAACAGCAGCTCTGGGGTGTCCGTGCACTTTCTGGACTGCACAGGGGGTTGCTGTGGGCTACGTTAGGTTTTGGCTGACCTGCTGGTAGATCAGGTTCCCCTTCCAGATTTGATCATTCCCTTAATCCATAAAGAGATGCCTGAAGCAGGTAAGATTGTTTCTGAGGCAGATACACACAGTGCAGCCCAGTTCCCTCCGGAGAGAAAAGCTCTTTGCACGTCTAAGCTGTAGGTTTAACTCACCCCAGCTGACAGGCAGACCTGAGTCACAGGCCAGCCACCCTTGTGTTCATCTGTTCCCCTAGGGCCTTCCACTCAGGAGCACAAAGCAGTGGCAGAACAAATTTGTGGCAGAATGTATCTCCTGTAATTGCACACGAGCCAACTTGTTAGATCATTTTCTTTCCCAGCTGAAATTGCAGCTCCATGATTGCCTGTGATTGAGCAAAACTAAAAACCACATAATTACACAGGCCAAGGCACAGACTTCGGCAGCTACAGATGCTGGTGCTTAGCTAGGAAAGTGCAGCACATGTTGGGGAAAAGAAAGTTGGAAATGATGTGTACATTCCACCTCATCCCTGCTGCAGAGGTTTTGGCCTTCAACTTGTGCAGAGCAAAAGGCTGGAATTTCTCAGGTGTAGTGACAGATTGTGTGGCACAAAACATCAAAAACTGTGTCAGTGCTTGAGCTGGTGGGTTCAGCTCGCCCAGCCAGATGAAAGCAGTCTGGACTAATGCTGGTGAGACAATACTTGGCATCTCACAGGCACATCATTCTTGGCTGTAACATCCCCCTCCTGCTTCATGTTCTGTTTTCTGTTGTTGACCTCCAGTGATGGAAGAAAGGGGTTGGACAGGGAGAGGAAAAAGAGAAGGCAGTGGATGGTGCTGAGAGCAGAAGAGAAGCCTGAAGGAATGGGAAAGAGAAGGAACAGCTGTGGAGCTGGGAGGGAAATGGAGACAGGGAATGAAATAGATACACTTCCCCTTTGGGAGGGTGGGCTGAGCCAGTGTGAACAAAATAGGGCTAAAATGAAAGGGAAGAAACCAGAGAAGAGAAGAAAGATGGAGCAAGGGAGATCACAGAGAACAACAGGAAGCAGCACTAAGAGGACAGAGATGAAGGCTAGGACATGTTGGGGAAAAGCAAACAGTGAAAAAACCTTCAGCAATATTATGCAAATGACAGAGAGAATTAGAAAAACGTCCTATGAAAATGCCAGCAACCCAGCTGCTGAAACTCCTGTACACTTATGCCAACATCACACCACAGATCAGCACCAGGGGAGGAGGTTTGGGGTTGATTTTTAATTGCATGGAAAGGCTTTCAGCAATGCAAAACATGAACTTTAGCTCCCACTGAAGTCAAAGTGGTTCAGAGGTGCTTACAGCCACGAGGAACATGAGACCCAGCTTGATAAAGCCCAAGAGATGGGAAGCTACCTTACATCCTTGAGAACCAGCCTTTACTTTGTCCAACTGCCCCCTTGGGACCCAGGGTGACAAGGACCAGCACCATGCAGGGAGGGAGCCCAGGGCAGGGACACTGCCCAGCCCTGCCCTGCACCACAGCAGCCATTTGCTTCCTTGGCCCCGAGGAGTAGTGAGGTTCTTCATTTACATGTCTAAGCTGGAGTAGGGCTAAGAGAAATCCTCTTTGCTGCTTGAAGTGAAATGTTTGGCTTATTGGCACGGCTTGTTTAATTTGGCTGTTAGTGCTCAGTCAGTGTTATTAGAGAAAGCAATAAAAATGCATTAAATACAAGGAACTACATTAAAACAACATGGAGTTTGCAATGCAAACCAAAAAAAGCAGGAGGGCTGAGTATAGAGACAGCCATTCCCTCCTTTAATCATCCTCTTCTTCCTAAAATGGTGGAGGGCTGGAGGGCCCAGTGGTCACCATTCAGCTGGGAAGTCTCAGATCTGTATCGAAGTCCAGCTCCTTCCCCCAGTGCCAGGGGGGCTGCTGAGGTCACGAGTTGGGGCAGATATTTCACTCTGATGCAAGGTTAGAATTCAAAAGCACTGAGCTCCTAAAACTGAACTTCTGCCAGAGTTTTGCTTCAGTGCAATCTCCCCAGAGGCAAGTGATGTCCATCCCTAGCCATATCTTCCTCCAATCTCCATAAACCATCATTAAAGTGCACCTAAAGTGCTCTTCCTCTCCACACACAGCTGCTGAGCTGCTTCTAGACTGAGTTCTTACACTTGCTATGTTTTTCCATTGTTTTCTTGTGACCATATAATAAGGGAAAGGTCTCCCCACCACAGAGAGGGACTGAGGGATGTCAGAGTGATACACATCACTTGCCCTGGCTGGTCCTCACTGCTTGAGCCCAGCTTTTGCAGCTCCATCAGATTTCTTGGTTCCTGCTCTGGCCTTGAGATCTTTAATTTTCCCATTTTATTGACTGATCTGAGCCACAGCTGTGTCCCCGCATTTCTTCTGCACCATGAAAACCACAACTGCCTGTTACATCTGGGACAATGGCGAGGTGGTTGGTGTTAAGCCTGGGATTCCTAAGGAAACAAAGCTTTACATGTATTCACTGTGTGTGTGTGTAGTTCTAGAACAGCATCAGACAATTTCAACACAACAGAGAGGATCTCTCACAGCTCGGAAGCTCCCAGAGGTGCCTGGAGATGACAGCTGGAGGACACAGACACCATGAGTATTCCCCGAGGAAAGTAGTGAGTGCTCCCTCCACAGCAGACAGTGCAGACACCACGGGGTGGGGGAAAGCTGCTAATCAGAGCTGTGATCAGGAAATTACTCCTTAATGATCGCAGTGTGCCTGAACACCTTCTCTTGCCACTCCTATGGCAGCTGGACCCTGCACTGTCGTCACAGTCACGGCTTTCCCCACTCACCTGCCTTTCATCCTGAGGCCCAGATTCCAGAAGGGGGTCCCTGAGTGCTACTGCAACACGGGCAGCAGTGAGAAGGTTCAGGTGCAAAATACTGGGAGTGCAGCGCTGCCCCTCAGCACATCCATTGTTCCTGTCCAGGGGCAGCTCTGAGAACGTGGTGTCCATTACAGGAACTGGATCATTGGCTTGAGCAATGTCAGCACGTCCCTTCGAGGGCATTCACTCCCCTCTGCCATGAAGTGACAAGTTATTATTTAACTGCAGACCTCACAGGGAGGAATGTTTTTCTGTATTCATGGCCTCTAACAAGCACAGCAATTGTTTACTGTACTCTGAGCAACCCAACAGTAGCTATAATGTAATAATTATAGAGAAACCTTCCTAAAAATGTCTTTCCAATGCATCAGCATAAATTCAGCTGGCATTGAACGCATGAGTTCAGCCCAGCTTGAGAATCAGATTGTGCACTACATTTCGTGCAGCTGTGCAAGGACTCTGATGTGGAGCTCTGGAGCCAATGCCTTGCAGTGATGGAGGGAAGGACAAGAAGCAGCACAGAAGCAGCCAGAAGAGCCACAGGTTCTTTTCTCTGTGGTCAATGAGAACAGAAAACACCAGGACCATTTTCAAACTGGATAAACTGAGGGTTTGGAAATCATAAGAGCATTTTTTAATCTGGGTGCTGACTTGTTAGTCTGGTTTTAGAGGTTCAGTCTGAGTCCTGGCTGCATCATAATTTTTCATGGAGATGATTATTATTATTTTATTTCATCCCCACACATTAGAATAGCATCTAGAGGACCCTGCAAGTTCCTTGGAGGATCCTTCCTTGTGCTCAGTATTAGTGAACTCAGCTCATGTTACTGTGCCTCAACTTCCTCACCTGCAAATAAGGCCAAGACAAAAACCCCATCCTAGGGGTGTGTTCAGGTCTCGAAAACAATTCTAGCACCTTGAAAGAAGGTTTCCCTGGAAGTCCAGTCTGCAATTTATTCCTTCAATTAAAAAGTGTGTGTTTTACAATCCACAATGTGTTTACTCTTCTTACAGCTCTCTCTCTAAAAAGAGTTGGGCTCTGGTAGCTCATGGGTTTGGCACAGCTTGTCAAACAAGCAGGCTCACCAACCTTCCAGGACACACAGCACTTCTGTGTAGCTTTGCAGGCTGTGTTTGACTTGTCTGAACTTGAACAGTCACCACTGATTGATTGGCTTCTAAAAATACCCACCCACCGTGGTTCGAAGTCTGGAGAGCTCTTGCTGATTTCGATGGAGACTTTCTCGCTGGTCAGAGGCTGAGACAGACATCTGACACCCGGGCTCTGCTCCTGCCTCCTGCCCTGGGAGGGACCAGCACAGACAGCCAGGCCTGCTCCACACTCTGACAGCTCTCAGTTCGGGGGCAGGATGAAAGCAGCCCCACACATCTCAGCCCCACACATCCTGCATCCCCATTTCCAGGCTCCCCCTGCAGCTCCTGGTACTCAGGGGGATGATCTGCAGCCACCAGGAGCTGGAAGTGTCCCACAGTGATGGGAGAGCTTCCAGAGGCAGCCACTGGCAGCAGAAGGCATGGCAGCACTCCCTGGAGAGAGCTGCAGACCCGGTCACTGTCACAGCAGCCACCAGGAGGAAAGCCAGGCTGCCACCTCCAGTGAAAGCACTGGATGTCCTGTTGGTCTGTAACCTGTCACTGCTGGCACTTTTGTCACAGCTCCCAGATCCATCATCAGGATGCATCGAGCTCTAAGGGAGAGCTCCATCAGAGGATAAAAACTACTCTGGGCTCTCTGGAAGACCTCAGCTAGACAGTTGCCTATGGGGTACCAGGCTGATAGAAGCAATTAATGGGAGCCTGTGGGACTGGAGATGATCACTGCAGCCAGACTCCACTTTCACAGCTCCACATTCAATCCCTTTTGTGTACAGGTCACAAAATGGGACCTGGCTCTGCTGCCCCAATCCAAAGTCTTGCAGAACCCATTGCTCCAAGACCCAGAGCCCTCTTGGTTGCCATCTTAAGTGCATTGCATGACAGTTGATAATTATTCTGTCAGCCAAAGCCTGCCCTTTTATATAATATCCTTCCTCTGCAGCAGCCACAGAAAGCAGTGCCCTCACTCCAGCTCTCCTGCGCTGAACAACTCACACTCCTTTGGCTTGTCCTTGCAAGCACCACTTATTGTCCCAGTCACCTTCTAAATTCCACTCTGGATTTATCCTTCCCTAAGATGGATGATGAGAACTGTCCATGGCTTTTCAGATGCAAGTTCAGCTGTTCCCTGTACAGTGGCAGGAGCGGTTCCTCATCTTTTCTGGAAACAGCTTGCCCGATAAACCCTATGATCTCATTTGGCTTTTGTGTTCAGTTTTAAAAGGGGTAGAAAGCAGGCTCTCCAGTATTTCACTTCACTTTATTTTAGTGCTTGTTATCTGGAAAGAAGAGGGTAGTTAAACTGCCTTTTTAATTAAATTCCTTTAAATCTTTGAAAACAATAAAGAAAGAAAGATAGCAAACAAAGTAAGACAGAAGAATTACCATGTGTATGACCAGAGGTATTTTTTCCCGTAACACATTTATATATAAATCTCTTTTCCAAAAACTTGCAACATTTCTCAGTTGCTCAGTCTGTCTCCCAGGTAACTTGACACCTCACAAGAGGAGCCTTGTGCCTCTGCTCTTTAGTGGGACATGAGTCTTAGGAACTCTGTTGAAATTCTTCTCTAAATATAGAGTATTCCTGGTTTCTGGAAGGTGAGAAGAGCTTGGGGTATTGCATCCTTCTCCCTTTGCTTCTCTCTGTCTTCACAGAGCTAATGAAAAAGGCTCTGAGCAACAGTAACTTCATTAAACCATGGTCCCTTCTGGCACACAGACTCTTTCTGTAGGTCTGGGAAAAGCTCCTAAGAATTTACACGAGCATGAGATAGTTAATAGGCTTAGGGTTGCTGAAAAAGGGTTCAAATCTGCAGTGTCAAATGTTTGGAGCTCCATAAATTAAAAATAAAGTTGAAAAGCCATGGCTTAGCTGAAATAACCTGACAAAGGTCCTCAGCACAGCACCTACAGGATGAAATCTCACTCTTGCACTGGATGTGGAAGAAAGGGGATCTGTCAGAGGCTCAGACCCCCTCATTCAACCAAATCCATGAAGACATCTGAGCACATAGCAGCATCCTACTGCATCCTGCTGCATCCTGCTGCTTCCTACTGCATCCTGCTGCATCCTGCTGCACCCTGTGGCATCCTACTGATTCCTACTGCATCCTGCTGCTTCCTGCTGCATCCTGCTGCTTCCTACTGCATCCTGCTGCATCCTACTGCATCCTGCTGCATCCTGCTGCTTCCTGCTGCATCCTACTGCATCCTGCTCCATCCTACTGCATCCTGCTGCATCCTGCTGCATCCTGCTGCGTCCTGCTGCTTCCTACTGCATCCTACTGCATCCTGCTGCTTCCTACTGCATCCTGTGTCTCAGTGTGCTGGAACCATCAGACTCAAGAGATCAGAGCAGCTGGAAGCACCAGTGTGACCAAGCTGCTCATCTGTCACTGCCCCAGAAGTCCACAAGTAGCACAGAGTGGACATAAACCACTGTAGATTCAAATTATAGGGCAGTCTAAAACCCCACGATATTAAGACTGGAATGTGTTTTCCATTTGCACTGGAACTGGGGAATCAGGAAGGTGCTGGTGTGCAGGTTGCTCTGCCTCCTCAGATACCCAGGGACTTCTCAAACACCAAGGCCAGAAACCAAGTTCAGTTACTGTAGGCTGAAGTTAATCTAAAATTGATGACTTGTCAATTTTACTAGTTTTAATTCCCAGCTGTCTGCTTGGGCTACACACATATAAAACTTTTAAATAATATGCCTTATCTGTCTCCCCACATAGAAAACCACTGTGTTTCCCTGTCCTCCATAGAGTATGTGACCTTTAGCTGCTCTCCCTGGCTTATCAAGTCAAGGAATTCATTCAGCTCCTCAGCAGCTCCAACCACTGACTCTCCATTCACATCTCTCCAAAGGCCTCACCAGCTCCTTGATCAGTTTAGAGAGATTTATACTCATGTGCCCCCTCACATCCTTCCTCCTCAGGCTTTGATTTACCATTGTGGCTTCCTTATCACTCTATAGCACTTCCTACACGTTGGTCTTTATAGCTCCTAGTTTTCCCTCTTTGAAATCACCCCTGAGCTGTGTTTCCTTAATGGCAGTGGGAAAAACTCCCCCGTCAGAGAGGCCTTTGCCAGGAGCTGTGCAAACCTGAGCTCCCTAGGAAGGCAAATGGCATTTTGCTCCTCACACTGGCCCTAAGCACAGGAAGAACTTTCAACCTCTATCAAACTTCCTTGGGCAGTTCTCAGACCCTGGCGTGCCTTTACATTTCCTGTGCATTCTCTGAAGAAAAGCTTTGTGCCCTCCACAAGGCAGGAGGAAATATGATCTTTTCCACCTGCTTTCTCAGTGCCTCCTCTCAAAGAGCCACTCCAGCCCAGCATCACTTTCTCTAGCACAGTTCCACAGCTGCAAAATTTTGTCCTTCATTATTTTTCCCCCTTGTGGGTTCTGTGATCTATTCATTACACAGTTTGTGTTGCTCCATTAAAAAAACATGACTAATGGGAAAATGGAAGGTTGTGCTGGAAAGGACAGTGGCTGGGGTGACCAGCACCCTAAGGATCCCCATTAGGGCCTCTTGGGATCTGGATGAGGATGATGGATCAGAGGGAGCCACAGCCCCCTCAGTGCTCAGCTGCTCTTTGGCTGGACCCAAGGTTCGAGTTCCTGATCTTTTAACTCAGCCTTTGAAGTTACTTTCACATTCATTCTCCTGCTCCTAAATATTCCCCTCTGCAGAGATTAAAGCTGGTAGTAAAATATCTCACAAATGTTTACGATCACTATTTCACCTGTTCCTAGAAGAATTTCACAGTCAATTGAGCCACGTTATTCTTTTCATATTGGCCTTTCCTGCCCTGGTATCCAGATTTCCCAATCACACAAACCAAGAGAGAGCCCTGGCAGGTTATGAATTCAGAGCATTCTCTAAAGTGTTTTAAACTCCAATCCTCACCAAATGCAGACATGCAAGCCAGGCAGATAATGAGATGTCTTCAACCGGCTGAACTGCAAAAAACAGAGGGAATGTTTCCTGGAGACACTGCCTCTAAAGCACTGGGATGGGTATGGCCAAGAACTCAAGCCAGCTGCTGTAATTTCTAGATCAATTTTACCCAAATAAAGGCATTCCTGCTCTACATCACACAGCTTTGATCCTTTAAGGAGGAATTTCAGTTGCCAGTGTGAGTTCATACTGATCTGGATACAACCAATACTCTAGCATGCAAGAGGCTGGGCAGGAAAGCAGGGGGGAAATTTAAGCTTTTTTGGCATTTATTCAACCTGAATTTCCCAATAGAGAAACAAAAGCTCAGCACTCATGGGTGAAATCCCCCCATGACAGAGTAAGGCTTGTCTTTCAAAGGGGAGTTAAGGCAGGCACAGTCAGGCCACTTGGAATTAGACTCTACAAAGTCTAGCAAGAAGCAGGAATAGGAAATAGAGGCTTTGAGAGCCCCCTGCTCCCATCAAAATCACCTGGAAATCCCAGGTGCTGTAAGGAGGGGAGAGTCTCCATTTGTAAAATATTCCTGGCCAGAGTTCAATTTTCACTGTGATCAGTCACTGCCAATCAACTTTCAGCCCCTTTTCTCCTGTAACCCACTTCAGCTGTTAGCACCAGGCAGCAATAAAACCATATCCATGTTCACTCAGAAATCACATTGAAATTCCTTCATGCAAAGGGAAAGGTTTCACATCCTACACATCAGATTTCACGTGGGAACATCTTTCAGACTTCCATGACGGAAGAATGTTTCTGGTAGGGAAAATGAAGGCCCATTGTAAAGGTTGATCTAATAATTATAATCACAAGGATCACTCCCCACCTTTGAATGTCCGTGAAATTGTCACAGAGGTAACACAGCTATATCCTCCTCTAGTTCTAAGGAAAATCTTATCTCGTCCACTGAGGTACAGTAACTCCCAGCACAGTGTTCAATAGTTACAGCTCTGTCCTAAAAGTCTAATTGCACAACACAACAAAAATAGATGCAACACAAGCACTTACAAAAATGTACTGCAATGTCAAATAGCTCTGCCAAAAACCCACAATGGCAGGCCTTGGTCCTGCAAAGCCCCTCATGCAGTCACATTGCTTTTTCACATATTTGGAATAGCTTTTCTAAAATCCATGCAGCTATCCATAACAGGCGAGGCCTTTTGCAGGACCAGGGGACTGCTTTACTTGTTCCACTGGTGAAAAATTAGATCTGCTCACTCCTATATAACCTCTTCCAAACAGTATTGAATTACATACAAGTTACTAAAATTAGACTAACAAATAAATTACTTTGCAGCCAAACTGATAAAATGTGACTGTTTACACATTATTTAATCCTAGAAGTAAGATTAAAGACTACTTCAAACAGAGCCTTTATCCAGTATGTCACATAAAACTCTGTTTGGTTTCAGCAGAGCTGAGAATGACTTTAACAACCTTGTTAATCACAGATTAAGAATGGAAAAGATCCTACTTGGCACCAGGTGTGCCATTAATAACGACTGAGATGCAGGGGAGCTGCAGGATGGCCCAGCTCAAGCGCCAAGGAGGAGCTCCAGGGCTGGAACTGTGCCATGCCTGCACACGGCTGGGCACAGCAGCTCCAGAGCAGCCCGTGGGGACAGGAGCTCCTGAGACCTCCCTGCTCACACCAGCTCTGCCTGGAGCCCTCTAAGCCTCTGGTGGATCCACTTGAAAAGTCAGCAGCTATCCCTGGGAATCCGAAATTGCCTACATCAGTGGTTTCCAGCCCTAATGAAGTCCGCCCCCCTTTTTGTTGGTTTGTGTCTTGGATGGAACAAGGCACAAAGCTGATGTTCCCCACCTTTCCCTTGGCAAGGGCACCATGGACATGTATTTAGAGACCTGTGAAGGTCCTTGTCCATCTCTGAGAAAGCCCAGCACTCCAGAGACACAGGCAGAGGCTGAGCACAGCCTTTGCTGGCACAGCCACTGGAGCTCCTGCCACCTTCCTCTCTTGAGCCCACAGGAACCTGACACCAAGGCCAGGCTCAGGGCCAGGCACCTGGGCACTTCTCAGAGCAGCTGCCATCTGCCAGCACCTCACGTGGCCATCCCTGTACCTTGTGACCTCCCCCCTCCAGGGGACTCCCCTGCAGTGCTCCACAGAACGGCTGCAGCCACCCGACACCCTCCCCTCCAAGAGCATCTCTCTGCTGGGGGGGAATCAGCCACTCTCAGGTTAGAGTGTGGTCCATAGCAGGCTTGCTGGCACTGTCACAGAACAGATGTGAGGTGGAAATGGGCTGGAGCAGGAAGAAGGTCCAGGCCTACAGAGCCTCAAGTGAAGCCCTGCAAGGTCCTTTCCATCCAAGGCAGAATTCCAGCACCACAGGCTCTCCCAACCCCACCAAACCACACAGGGAGAACAGAAAGTCTGTTCCACATAAAACATATCTAACAATCATTTTTAAGCACAACCACAAAGGCTTTGCCTGAGCAGCTCTTGTCGTATTTACCTCTCATGTGGTCCCAAGGTCCCCCAAAATGAATCAGAGAGACTTTGCACATCAGAGCAGTCTGGTTGCAACAGCTGCCCTGTGTGTATGCACTGGAAAATGACAAACTTTCCCACCAAAAACCCACCAGAGAAACTTTGCAGGCTCATCTTTTAAAAGTTTTCCTCTTGCTCTGTAAAATCCAGGTCTATATGGGCAGCACACAGCACACTGTGGCATCCCAGGATCCAGCTGGCATTGCCAGGCCCAGCTCACCTCCAGCAAGTGAAGTCAGCACAGCCAGCCTGACTGACCACCTACAGGTGAATTATCTCCACTGTTTGTTGTAGTCAAGACAGAAAATAAAGGGGCACAGATATTTCTTTTCCCAGGATCATTTTAGAAGATGTTTGTCATAAACCTCCCAAAGGTAAGAAGCAGAAGAAAATATCTGAAATCCTCCCTTCTGCTGGGCACTAGATAAGCTGTGATTCAGCATGAAAGTCTTTCTGAGTTTTTCCCATTACCGCAGTGCCCAAATATCCCATTGTGAAACAAAGTCTCCCCCAGCGAGGTGCAGTGCCAACGCACAAGAAACATCAGGGGGTTTACAAAAGAGAAGAGCAATCCTGGCGCCTGATATTCTGCAAACACTGTGCAGCCGACCTTTGGAAAGCAATTCCGAGGTCCCTCCCACCAAAACAGAGGCTCCCAAAATCACTTCTCATATTTTATAATGTTGGTCACATCTCTGCCCTGACAGCTTAGCAGTGGAATTCAAGTTTATGGTCTGTACTCCACAGCCTTTACTTGCTGCAATTTACTGCATGTTAAGGCCCAGGCAGTTGCAGAGAGCACGCACAGAATGCTCTTCCTGCTTATATTGCATGTAGTTTGCATTGTTTGGCTTTTATTGTGTGCTCCATGGTATGAATGCCTTGTGTTTCTATACCATCTCCCAGGTGAAGGACTCAACAGTGTAGAAAGGTAAATGCAGCTGAAGAACACAACCGAGTCTGGAGAAACCCCTCACTCCGTGACTACTTTGACAATTTAAAGTTGGTAAAGTGCTGAGTGGTGCCTTTCTGCTCCTGCAAGAAGCAGTGTTCCCCTGCAAGCTGCTGCCAAGCTGGTGCAGGACCAGACTGGTTTATCCCTGCAGTTCCCCTGGCAGGCGCTGGGTAAGTGACTCGGAGCTCTCTGCCCTTTGCACAGCACAGAACCAGTGCCTGCACGTACCCATTTCCTCGGGAAGCTCTGGGAAAGGGCAAAGCTGAAAAATGCACCACTGTGCAGCCAGCCCTGATCCAGCTCTTCCTCCCCTGCAAGGCCCGAGGGCTTTACTAGCATGCTGCTGTCAGTACCAGGAAAAAAGGAAATTCTCCTGGAGGTGTTTGGGAGCCAGGACTAAGTGCTGACAATTATTTTCTTTGCAAAGAGCTGCCATGTGTTCAGGTTTTCCTGGATAGTTTTTTTCCCTCATATAAATCACACATAGCAGAATTAGAAGACTTTATATATTTGCTGAAAAGGTGGAATTTTCAAAGGGAAGTAGAGATAAGCAACTGCTTTGTCTAGGACTCCTGGCTATCCAGCAGCCAGTTTGAGAGTAGCCATTAGTGGACTTCTGTCATTCCTGGTTTTGTCACATTTATAAGGATCAGCTACACAACAGACACATGTATGCCCTGAAGATCTGAGCCTGCTCTGAGCTTCTACAACAATCCCAGTGTCTGAGATTACCCTGTGTGTGCAGATCAACTGCACACAACACATTCACAGGATGCTTCCTGCAAATGCCGCATTCATTGTGCCAATAGACAGATTTCTACAAGGAAATATTTACCTCCACTTGGCTTTTAGCAAGTCTTCCTGTACCTCAGCTTGTCAGTGGGATGCTGTCATCGAGCCACAAATCCTGCAAACGCCCAGGACAGATATAATTTCAGTTGAATCAAAAAGGTCACCCAAGAGCAGCACAATAACACAACCAACTCAATCACATGGGGTATTTGTCAGATCTTGTTCCTGTGTGTTTTTCTCAAATTTGACTCTCTTCAGATTTTGACTGAGCCATCACACTTCTGCCTGTGCCCCCAGTACTCAGACATATGCTCAGCTTTGGTTAAATTTGACTTCTTGTTATGTTATGCAACTGAGCTTTACTCAGTGTTATCTTTTGATTGACTCCTCCACTATTCCCTTCCCAACGGCTTTATCTGAAGCCAATGACAGCCAGCAAATACTCCCTAGAACTCTTGTCTTTGGCAGCACACGCTGGCAGTAAGTGTTTTCAGGCAGTTTGAGAAGTGGGTGTCACTTACATTAACTCACTCGAAAATCTTGACTCACCCTTCACGCACATAATCCCTCCTGCAAATTCTAGGCCGTGGATTTTAATAGAGTTTCCAAAGTAGGTGTGAGGGGTGCTGACTGTGCTAATTTCGTTCTTATTGATTTATCTTGTCTCCTTTAATGGCAGCAAATTGTAAATGCTTCCTTTGCTTCACTCGGTGTTTGCTCTCCGTGTGACAAGTCTCTAGCATTGATGGAATGTGTTGGTGAAAAGTGCCTTGATGTCTGTTTGCAGTATCACACAGACAGAGCCATCATCCACTGACAGTCCCACTTTGGGAGAGCTGTCTCCTTCAGCCTCTACCTATTTACCCAGAGAGGAAAGCTGGGCCCTGTGACTTGAAGACTCCATAGCAAGACACAAATAAAACTCCAGAAGATATTAAATAAACCTGTCTTTAGCATTGGAGGTCAGACTTGCTGTCAGTGCTGGGCAAAGAAGTGGAAGTCCATGGTACAGTAATGCAAGAGAGGAAAATCTAAAGGATGCTTCATTAGTGTGAGCAAAGGCAGCTCCATCCAGCCTTTCGTACGTGTTTAATTAGGGCTTCATCCAGTCCTGAGCCCTGAGAAAGGGCTGTGTTCCAGCTGCCTTTAGTTCTCACTCTTGACTTTAGTACTAATCACATATTTTTTGCAAATATAGCACGAAGCCTTCCCTCTAGGGAAAAGGACATTTAGATGGAGCCTACAAAGACCATAATTTTTCTCTTTGGTTATAATTATGTATTAAATTAATGTTGGTTTTTAATGAACAAAACAAGTGACTTAATCTTTGTAATTACACATTTGAAAAAAAGAAATGCTACAGATGCCTTTTGCAGTGTGTTTCCCCTGCCTCCTCCACTGGGAATCCCAGGCTCTGCCTCTGAAGGAGATATGCTGGGACTGGCACTTGCCAACTCGAATCCACAAACTTCTGGTTGTGCCAGTTTGGAAATTACAGACCTGCTGTCTGCAAATGACTGCTTTTCAAAGCAAAGGCAGTCATCATTTCAAAGGCTGAGAAAGAAATCTATCACAAATCAGTGGATGTGGATTTTATTTATAAAGATCTAATTAAATTTTGTTCTGCAATTCCAATATGCTGTTTACACACACAGTGTGTATTTTTAATTCCTCTTTTTGGCCATGAACACAAGCAATATACCTTATAATTCTCTTCCTCCCTAATATGCCTGGGTTTTATGCTGGTAAAGTAACATCTTAGCCTATTGTAGCTTGTTACAGCACACTATAGAATTTTTATAGTATGTTACAGTCTGGTTTGGAGATCATCCAACCAAGCAATCTGTTTCCTTTTTAAAAACAACATAAAATACTGCATTTTTCATAATGTGTATAAAGCCATGCAGAAATCCAAGCACGGAAAATAAACAGAGCATTGCCAATACCAAGCACTTAGCAGTCCTGTCCTAGGCCACAAAATCACAAGTTTGCCTTACAAATCTTGAGATTTCAAAGAAGCATAATTTGGGGTTTCCTCTCTTTGCCCTTCTTCCTTTTAAAACTTTTTGGTTGTTTTTAAGCTCTTATGTACAATCACAAAAGTTGTCAATTTACCTTCAGCTTTAAAGAATGCTGAAATTATCACATAATTACAGGATATGAGGAACCAGAGCTTTGAAAAACAACTATAACAAAATCTATGGTAAAACTGCAAACGTTGGTGCCACTGCAGGCTGAAATCCACTACCTGGCATAGAACTGACACATCTTCATCTCTTTTAACCCTCTCTGGGATGCTCAGAGAGCTAAGCAGGAGCTAAGATTGCCCTAAACACATGCAGAAGTTTCTTGTCTCTACTTCCCTTTGAAAATTCCAAATTTTCAGCTTACTATTTGACAGGTTTTCTGCTACCAAACCAAACAGGATCCCAGGTGGGAAAGGGTATTTCAAAATAACACGAAATGTTTAGTTCAACCTAAAATATAATTTCCTTTAGCAGAGTTTTGAATACTTTTTTCCCCAGGAAACACTGAAAAGACAACATTATTGATCAACCCACAGCAGGCACTGCTTCCCCTCAGTTGTTCTGCATAACTCTTAGCCAGGAAGCTTCTCACTGCTCTTGTGTTGGTTCAGCTTCCATGGAGAGCCATCCCTGCCCTTCCTGAAGGACAGGCAAGTCTGGTGTCACAGAGGGCTTGACCAAACCCACGGGTGGCTGGGGCTCACCAGGGGTCAGAGCTGCACGAGGGGTTCTGCTGCTGTCATGGTTTTCTACAGCAGAGTCCCACAGAGCTCCCCCAGCTGCACAGGACACTTGTCAGTGACTGTGCTTGTTAAAGGGTAAAAGCAGCACCATCCTCTGAGCAGTGGCACAGCAGCAGCTCCTGCAGAACCAGGGCTTGGGAAGGGCTGGGATGCATTCCCACCCTCCACTGCACCCAGATCCCTAAAGTTCACAAGCTGGGCCTGCTTGGACTTCCCTAGTAAATCAGAAGCACTTCATTGCAGTCAGCAGGCCCAAAGAAGCATTTAATGACAGGCCATCTGTCTCCTGCAGCCCAAGCTCAGGCAGGACTCAAAGGCCTGGCAGTTACAACCCGGGTGCCAAGTGCCTCTCCTTGGCTCTGCCCTGTGCCTGGAGTCAGCATCAAATCCCAGGCAGAGCAAGGCTCATTGCCCACTGCCCCAGGCTGTCCTGATTCCTGAGACACTCATGGATCTGCTCAGGAGTGACCTTGGTGATCCTTCACCAAAGCATCCCAAACCCAATTGCAGACTGGGGAGCTGGGAGCTGGATTTTCACCATCCAGTGCCAAAAACTCAAGGCCCAGTCACGTAAATGATGTGCACAAGGAGCCCTTCCTCACATGAGCAGCCCCACAGCCCAGGCAGGAGTGCCTGGCTCCATGCATGGATCCCTTTACAGATGATTTGTTCTGGAGTACACTAATTAGAGGGCATCTTTCACTGCAGCACTGGCTGCCAGTAGAAGGATTTTGAGCAGCAGATCTATTCTCAGTGATGACATGTAAGGGTTGCATCACTTCAGCAGTGATAGGAAGGTGTTGAAGGGATAAAGGCCACCCTCCCAGTAACTCCAGCTCTGGAATCACAGCAGGCCATGAGCCAGCCAGCCACTGATTTGCTCTGTTCCACAGCCCCAGCATTAGCACTGAGCAAGTGCCTGTGGGTTACAAAAACCTCACTCTGTGCTTGGCATTTTCACAGGTAAAAGGCACAGCTTATGGCAAAGCTAACGAGCAAAAAGCAGTTGGGGAAAGATACAGTCTCAGATCCATTTTAGATGCCCAATTCCTGCTGACAAATCCCCTGGAGTTTGAAGGACACACATTGAACTGCAAACTCAGAGCCTCAATGCTGTTGTAGAGCAGCTCCCACTGACCTCCCCAAGATCACACAGGGACTGCACCAATGCAGGGAAAATCAGGCCTAGCTCTGTCACCCTCTCCATCAAAGTACACAGGTGTGAGCCAGAGCTTCCCCTTGCTGAGACAGAGGCTGGGTTGGACTGCAGCAGCATTAATGGCCAAGCTGTCACATCCACAGCCATCACAGGAGACTCCCTTGGTCCCATGGGACACTGTGCCCTGTTCCCAGCAGCTGACAAAGGCCTTTTGCTCTAGGAGAAAAGAAGAAAAGTAGCATGATTCTCTGTGAGATTCTGTCGTTCCTCAAATGTCCCCCTTACATCTACCTTAGGCCACGCTGAGTCAGTCTGACACACACAGGGCTGTTCTGCAAGGCAGAGTTGTGTGTGCCCAGATGTGATCAATCACACTGAGCAAATAACCCTCTCCAGCAACTACCCAGTTCCAGAAGGGCAAATGTCACTCCTGTGCCAGTGGCAAGCCCACAAGCCTTCACACCTACACAGGGCAGGGTCCTCAGAGATCACAGGACTTGTGAGAAAAGGGCCCCGTGAACGTCACCCTAATGCCACATCCCCCAACAGTGAGGGTACTATGCAAGAACGATTTCTGCCCTGAAAAAGGAATCAAATTCTGCCTGACTTCAGGCCAAAGCAGCTCCCATGTCCACGGTGAGCTGTGAGGCTCCAGGAGTTGTCCTAATATCTACCTGTGCTCACAGGGCACTCACAATGACATTAATTTGTACATGATCACTAAATAGCAGGAGAAGGTTGTGGATCTGCTGGCACAGTCAGAGCTCTCATATAGGATGGACAGTGGATAAGAGAACAGACTGGGGTCAATATGAAGTGAAGAACTTTTCAGGAATGTCTTGCTGAAATAGCCCCTGAACTCTGTGAAGACTTTGCAAGCAGCACTGTAAACAGCTTTATATTAGGTTTTGGTCCCCAGCTTATAAGGGCAAACAATTAAAACAGGCTGCAAAACCAGGGAAAATAGCAGTACAAAGTGCCACAAATCCCGTGAGAGGAGAAATTCTTCATCCAGTGTCCGAGCAAACACGGTGCAGATGTAATGGCAGGGGTTTCTGCAGCCTCTTCTGCAAGGTTCCCCCCTGGGTGTCCCAGCATGGGAGGACAGCTCTCGGGGCAGGCTGGGGACAGCCTGCAGATGTGCCCGGGGACAGGCAGGGGGTGCCTTCCATATCGACACCTGTTTCCACAAAGCCCTCCTGTGCTGCATGAGCCATGCCCAGGTCCCACCGAGGGTGGATGTCTCCAGGCCAGGGCTCAGACCTGAATGGGGTGGGGGAGACAAGATGTTTGACTTGTATCCTCGTCACCTCTGCTCTAAACAAAGGGGCAAAGCCATTAAGTAAGGCAAAAGCAAATAAAAAAATCTGGATGGTGAAAGAGCCTATGTGTGTGGAAAACACAGTATTGACCCAACAGGGCAGGGAGCAAAAATTGCAGCTAAGAATCACAGCTTAGGACAGGATGGATTGTTCTGAAACATAGCAATATATTTAGACTCCTGTGTCACAAAATCTCCTTTCCTCAAGGCAGCTCCCAGCAATCTGGGCAGCAGGTTGTCCAGTGGCACTGGGTGTGAAGATGGCAGCAGTAAACCCTCCCTGTGGAGGAGCCAAATACTCCAGGAGCCCTTACCCACAGCAGAAAGTGAACTACGGCCCTCTCCACAAAGAGCTGTCTTGCTAATTGAGCAAGCCAAGGCTTTTCTGGAAGGAAAACAAGGATATTTGCAGACAGGCTAAAACAATAAAGGAAAATTTAAAAGGCTGAGCAAAGGGACTGCAAAGCCAGTGACAGAAGTTAAAATCTCGGTAGCAGCTGCCTGCAAGTGGGCAGTGGGGGCTTGTGCACCAGGCAGGACTCGCTGCCTCCTCCTCACCTGCCCTGCCGGGGAAAGAGGAGCTGCAGCACGAGGCTCCACAAGTCCAAAAGACGTTTAACACAGCACTCAATTATCAAAGCCAGAATCTGCATCTAGCATTCAAAACAAAGGCGAAGTGCTGAAGCCGTGCAGTCTCCTTGGGGAGGAGCCAAAGGCCAGGGAAAGCCGGAGCTGTCGGGGTCTGAGCCGGGAGGAGACGCGAGGGAGGCACCGGGCACAGGAGGGGCTGCGAAGGCTCCCCGAGCACGGCGGGGAGCAGGGAGCGCATCCCTCCCTTACGAAGAGGGGGGATTACACAGCCTCATCACAGACCTCTTCCAAACAGAGGGATGAAGACTTTATTCCTCCTGTGGTTCAACCGTCTGAAGCAGCTGTAGGCTGCGGGCCTGCAGTGTGGGGATGTAAAATCCTGAATCCCTGTTGTCACCGTCAGGCAATAGCTGGTCAGGGCAGCATTGAAGATGGACACTCAGCAGGGAAATTCCCAGTGCTCCATTGCGCTTTGATACCCAGACCTGCAGAATGAAGGAATTCGTCAAGAATGTGGCACAACAAAATACATTTTTCCAGAAGAGACTCATTGACAAGTGGCCATTTTCTCCAACACACCGCAAGCCTTTGGCAGACATTTGAGGATTATTATACTGAGATTCCCATCTTCTAGGAGAACTAGGATGCTTCTATCCCTGCATTTCCTTTAATGCCACAAGAGAGGGGTTTCCTCACGGCATTCACGGACAAAACCCTCCAAAGCTCCATTAATGGAGCTGCTTCCCAGAGCTGTGGAGCAGCGGGAGGGAGGTGGGTGCCTGGCATCTGGGAGTGGAGGAGCAGCCCTAGAACTGCTTGCCTCTGGAAGCAACTACTTAATGCAGGAACCCGCCTAAATCCTGCTCGAACTGCTAAATTAGATGTTAATTATTGTGTCGATATTCTGTTCTCCCTGACTGCTGCAGTTGGAGCTGCTGCCTGTTCCATTGCTGCCTGTTCTGTTCCATTGCTGCAGCGCTGCTGAAGATGCTTCAGCCAAGGCAGGGGTTGGTGTAATTAATCCAGACCGTCTCTTTTCACACACTGTGGGCCACATCTGTGTCATTCCTTTGGTGTAAGACGTTTTGTAGGCACGACTGAAAACTACTGGCTTATTTCAACAGGAAATAAGGAATTCTGGATGTGTAGCAATGAGAGAATGTGCCTGTCTTTGACAATTGATTGGGAGGAGTACAGGGTGTGAATTTAAAGCACAGTAGTTATTACTGAATTGTTCCTCAAACTCTTCATTCTGCAATAAAACTGTAGAATTTAGGAATAAGTGTTCCAGAGTAGTATTGTCCTATTTTGCAACTCTGGAGTAAGAAGTCTAGCAGTGAAGATTTAGCAAGATGGCCATTTTATGCTTTACCTTCTGGCCATCAGAGAAACTCCCAATTTATTTTTTTTTAAACCCAGTTGAGTATCTCTCCTGAAAAGAGTTTCTGTTTATAAATGCAGTGGGAAATTCTACAGCGCTCACCTGCACCACTTCCTTTCAGCATTAGCTTTTATTGCTTTTCTTTAAAGTGGAAAAAAAATCACACAGGAAAGAAAACCAGGCATTTGTAGGAGTATGGCAACGTTTTCCATACATGCTTTCCCCATGAGTCAGGGTCCATCCTGTGCACTGACACATCCTGCAGACTTGCTCCGACTCGTGGGGCAGAGCCGTGGGTGTGCAGAGCACAGGGAGACACCCAGAGAAAACAGAGGGAAAGCTGCATCCCAGGAGCTGCCACAGAGACACAGCTCCCCAGGCATTTTCTCCCAAGGGATCACTGTGCTGGCTGCTCACTTTGCTCTGCACTGTGAAAACTGTGGAGGTGCTAGAAAGCAGCTCCTTGGTGGTGGGCTCAGGACATCTGGAGGAGCTCTGACAGCTCTGAGAGGCTGCAGTTACAATAAATACCCCTGTGCATCTCACAGCTTCTGCTGAAACTGGGAAACTCAGGCTTGGCTAAGTCTGAGGAGAGATTCCAACGGAGGCTGTGCACACAGAGCACGTGGCTGTTCCCACAAAACACCACACCTGGACACATTTATCCTGGAATAAAACGTGAGGTGACACTCCCCCCTTTACTCTTGGAGAGTTCAGTTGCACTGGCTTTAAAAGCCGATCAGGGTAACACAGAACAACACTCTATTTATTCCACAATGAGTTGTGCAGGAATACAGATGATGGAATGAGTCCATCCCTAAAATTAAACCTAGAAAAGCACACATTGAATTGTGTGTATTAATAACCAGTGCTCAGAGGACCAAATGGCCTCCTGATTTGGACAACCCAGGTGACTGTCTGTCAGCAAGGTTTCCTCCCCAAAATATTGTTATCTAATCTGACAGCTAGGCAGATATTTCAGTGGCTTGGACTGTGATTTATAGCTTGATGTATCAGTCCAAACCTCCTGAATAATCTTAATTAAACTCTGAGGGTGAAAAATTAATCACCATAGTTACTTTATTATGTATGACCAGTAAAAAAAATACTTCAAATTTACATAATGTCTAACAGAAAATTATTTAGTAGTCACATTGAGACTCAGATTATTATTAATTATTTAACATATCCTTTTATTACTGGGGAGGAACAGGCAACATTTTGGCACCAAGTTTCTGGACAGTGAAAGGGAAAGGGCTGCTTTGGTATTTCTACCTTCTCCCACAGGTGGCCAGGCTCCATACCTGCTCCAGTCCACTGCAATAACGCCCAGTGTCTGCTCCTCTGCCCAAAAACACTTCTTTATCAGCACTCTGTCTCCAAAAATCACTTTCCCAGCAATATATGACATCCACTGTATGCCACTAATTCATCTCCAAGCTGTCCCTGCATGGAAATGATTTGTTTGTGGTGCTGAGCAGGACTGTGTGCAGGTTTCTCAAACAGGCAGAACATGGGACAGGAGCTGCCCTGTAGATCCCTGCCCTGCAGGGGCTCCCCAACAAGCCCCACTTTGTGTCACCATCACATGCACAGGACTCATTTCACTTTCACAGCTTTACCATTTCCATCTGCCCCCTTTGGGATGTCTCTGACACAAACCCTGCATGGGACTGCTGGATGAAGCTGTTTTCACCCCTCAGGTCCCTCCAAGGCCCCTGGGTGACAAACTGAGCCTCAAAGTAGCAGGTTGGTACCAGCCAAGCCCCTACCCTGCTGCTGGGGTGAAACAACCTCTCTCCACTCTCTGTGTGTTGTCTTGACTAATCTCTGAAGGAAAAGTTATCCAGGACATCCTCACAGATCTCTGGGACCTCCTCAGTTCATTGCAGTTTTGAGTTCCTGAGGAACCAGGCTCCTCCTCTGAGGAGATGAACAAACTCCTCCTGGAGGTGCTGTCTGCACCGAAGACAGGGAGAGACACAGCCATGGAAGGTCCTCTCAGAAGCCTCCCCCAGTCCTTCCCCCACACTCCCTCTGCAGGTTTTTCCCAAGACACTCCCTGGCTGGCTGTGCCAGGAGCAGGATGTGTGCTGGGCTGGCCGCCTGCACACGGTGGGGGCTGTAAGTCACAGAATCACAGCGAGGTGTGCGGTGGCACCCGCTGACAACGGGACCATATCGACAGGCTGTCCACGTGTAAATGCATCAGTCCAGAAAAGAGCCCCCAAGGTAAAGACAACAACCTGCTTTATCAAATTATTACCTTAATGAACCAAGATTGCAAATAATGGACAAGTGTGGGCTAATGGTTTGGTAGGGAATGAGGGAAAAACAGAATATGGACTGGCATGAACTCTGCAAAACACAGTACTCTGTTTATACTGATATACCTTAGGAATACCTGTAAGTAATGGTGAAATTGAGAGAGTATCCCAAAATTCAGCTTCACAAGGAAGTCAAGGAGTGCCTGTCAAACTCTTTTGTGCTGCACTGCATTTGCATGCTAATCTGGAAAATTATTACACCACGAGAGTCCTTACTATGAGTTTTGTCATCAGCAAGAAATCATTGGCTCATGGTGACAGCAGCCAGAGATGAGCCTGGGTGCTCCTTTGGAGCCCTGCTCAAGTGGCTCCCAGAGCGTGTGGGGGAACATCGCTCTGCACTCCTCACACGGACGAGCACAGAGAGTTCTGAGCTGCTGTGCTTCCCTGAGCTCCACTGACACAGCAGGCACCCCTAGCTCCCAGAAAAGGAAACTGAGGCAGCAATCGGCTCAAAAGAGATCAGAGATCATGTACAGGGACAGCAGCTTGGAGATTCCAGATTTTCTGGCCATCTACAACCTCACTGACAGATCACCACGCAGAGGAAATTTCATTTACAAGTGCTGTTCCTACTGGTCTTTAAGTCACCAAGCTGGCAGCCTGTCCTGACCCTGCCAGGACCACCCTGCCAGTCTCCCCTGCAGCAGACAGGCAGCACTTCCAGGCTTTTCTAAGTGGAACAGAAGTGGAAATGTAACACCAGAGAGTAACTTAGACACAATTGAACCCCTCGTTTGGTAGCCCCAAAAGATACCCCCCACTTCACGTGTCAAGGCTCAAAGGATGCTAAGGCTGCACTGGCCCTGGCCCAGAGGAGGGATGTCAGTGCTGTATTTATACATCGCTCTTCAGAGAACAGCAATGCCCACTTGTCCTCAGATCTTTGTATGCCTGGGCAGAGGTTTCCAGTTACACAAATTTATTGCAGGGTGACACCCAGAGATCTGATTTCTTGAGAGAGATAATGAAGCCCAGGACTTTCTGGCAAGGAGCAGAAATGTCAGTGTGACAAGCTGATCGCTTACTATACCATAACTTAATACATCCTGTGCGTGTTTGGGAGGATGTTTTTGATGAACTGGCAACCCAAATTGGCAAGGAATTTTTAGCATGTGCCTGGTCTTCTCATACATCAGGTATGAAGATTCACCTTGAATGGGAAGATCATTCCCTGAGCATGACTCCATTTGCTCTAGCATAGCAATTTATGACTCCAAGGTGCTTGGAGGGATGAGTGGAGATGGGAATGTCTGCAATTATTCCAGGAAAGCAGATGCCATCAGACAAGGCTCTATCACAGGCTCCTCTGAGCAGGGCAGCAGAGACAGCTCCCAGCATTGCCTCTTGGTGACCTGGACACAAAATGGACAGCAATATCCTATTTTCCAAACATAGGAAAGGGGAGTGTTTGGGAATGCTGCCTGATCCCAGACAATTAACTAAGTCCTTCTTTTGTAAACCCCTGTAAGAGCAGGAAGCCAGGCTGGTGATTCTTTGCTTCCAGTGAAACCAAGGACTTTGCAGGGGCATTGCAGTAATGAAATTAAATCCTGCAATGGTGGACTTAAATATTGCAATGGTGGAACACAGAGGGAAGAAACAAGGTGGCTGACAGGAGTGTGGGCAGTATATAATTCAAACTGCAGAGGAGGAGGACAGGTTTATGCCTACAGCTTTGTTATCTCACTGCAGTCAGATCCTGTTTACTAGACTGACAAACACAACAGCTCGAGAAGTGAAACTGTTTACTTGTAGTAAACTGCTGATGCTCACAGCTTTTGCTCCATGTGCCTCTCGTGTTGCTTTCCCATCCTTCCAAATATAGTCTTGTGTGACAGGCAAGATCTGGAAGGCTTTTAAGCAGGAGTCTCCTCCCAAAGGGCACCATGCTGTGCAGTTTGGCCTTTACGTATCACTGGCACTCAGGATATAGAAAGAAATTATCTTTCTGGAGATTGGACAGGAATCCATACAAACTCAGAAACAGGCAGATTAATTGCCAGGAATGAGATTACCAAATGTGTACACCATGGGCAGTGCATGCTTGTGCAGGATGTTCATGTGTGCCTGTGTGTGTATCTTTACAGAGAAGGATGAGCAGGTGTCTGTGCATAAAATCTGCCCAGAATTTCACAATTTAAGTTAACTGGGTGGAGGGCAAAGAAGGCTGTGAGCAGGGAACAGAAGGATGCATCCATTTCTTCTTTGAATTGTTAGTCTGGGGAATTCTCCCTCATGTGCCTGCCCAACCCATTAATTCAGTTCCTGATCCTTGTGGTAGTCATGGAAAGTCCAAAAACATCTTTTCCTCTTTCTCCTCCCTATGTTACCTGGATTCAGATCTAGAGCTTCTGTAGAAAAGGAAGCAAAAGAATTTCCAAGATCCAGAGAGAAAGAGCAGGGATCTGAAGATATAAAGGATAGATGTGACATTAAAAACCACCCAGCAATTCACCAGTACAGAACAGGTACTCAGGTACTGCCAGGGCCCACGAGGCTGCCCATGGACTAAATATGCTTTGAGAAAAGCAGCTGAACAAGGAGAAATTGAGATCACAATCAAACATGTGCTGCTCACATGCAGTACTGAGTGAAATGCTGGCCCACTAAAGTCCAGGGGAGTTTTGTCACTGGTTTAACTGGGCCCACAGTTCCACACTGGTCCTTTATTTCTTCTGTTGATAATATTGGAAACAGCCTCACTAAGTTATAAAGTGGAAACATGCCCAAGGCATCCTAGTGATGAGCTACATTGCTGTAGGTGGCAACTAAACTGTAAATAAAGCTGTAACTCTTTGGACTTAGCCCACAGCAATGTTTCTTCCTAACTAGAAATTCAGGCTTGATGCAGAGCAGGGAGAACACACTGACTCTAAAATCTCCCAGGGCAGACTGACATGGAAGACCAAGTTGATTCCAGGAACACAATCAGTGCACCTCTCTATTTTAGATATTTTAGAAAAAGTTACTGGGTCTCTGCAAAGTTCCAGCATATAAAATGTGTATGAGCAGATCTGGGGAAAAAAAAAAAAAAA
>VYXF01006680.1:736681-769165 GCA_013397295.1 Polioptila caerulea | reverse complement strand
AAAAAAAAAAAAAAAGAAAGAAAAACCAACCCAAAAAACAAGCGAAGGATTTGACATCAGCTGAAAAAAAAAACCCCAAACATGCCAGATGACAGCCCTCTGGGCCCAGGGCTTTTAATTACTCTCCACATAGATCTTGCTGGAGATGAGCTGATTTGGTTTAGGAATTGGTTTCTGAGCCCACACCTCCCAGATTACTGGGTTCTCTATGAACCTTCCAAATCCCCAAAACTTCCACAGGGAAAGCACCAAATGATCAGCTTTGCAAGGCAGAGCTGAGGATAATGGGACTGATATAAATCTGGATATGCTCTCCTGCTCTCACTGACCATCTGGGCCTTCTTGTGTCCAATCCTTCTCTTGTTTTACTCCCCAAAGCACTACTGTGAGGGCAGCCCAGCTTCTGGGCCAAGCTGAGCCTGGGCACTTACCTGGAGAGGGACAGCAAAAGTCACAGCTGCACTCAACAGTCAGGTAACAGAAAGAGGAGAGGAACAGGTCCTGAGTTTAGGAAAGAATTTGCTTTTGAGTTTTAAACAACAACAATGGACATCATTTTGGCATTTCTAAAAGCTAGCAGAAACCCCTGCAGAATAACCGGGTTTGAAATGGTGATTCCTGAAAGGAGTCCTTTTTCTCTGGCCTATACTGTAAATCCAGGCTTCTCCAGCCTGTGCCACTCAGCAGGGCAGGGCAGTGCCATGGCACAAGTCACCAGATGTCCTGCTGACCATGAACATTCCTGGAGCTGTGTGAGCAAACCCCTCATGCAGTACAGAATGCCAGCAGCACACAAACCTACACCTGAAAGACATACAGGTGTTTAAATCTCCTAATCTGAGCTCCAGATCTCACTCAGAGCCATCTTTGGTTCCTCGTGCATCTTTTGATCTAATCCTTGTCCTGACTTGTGTTGGTGATATTGCCACTGGCAACAGGCAAAGTCAGGAATGTAAGAACAAAGGAACGTAGAGCAGAGAGAGACCATCCAGGCCAGAAACCTCAACATCATGAAAAACTCAGAAGCCTGAAACTTACCTGAATCTCTTACCTGAATCTCTTACCCGAATCTCTTACCTTGTCAAATAAAAGTTTTTACATCACCCTGTAAATAAACTGGTACAGACATTTTCAATTTGGTCAGTGAAACTCCACTGGAGTGGTATTTTATGTAAAAAAAAAAAATCATATCAACGAGATCAAAATTATTTTGCTTATTTTCACCTTTCAAATTAACAGGAAATTATGTTATTGCTACTGACTTAGTTGACTGGGTTGATGCTGATTTAAGCTGGTGAGTATTGGAGCAGCTGACATCTCAGAGCTAAGCTTGAGATGATCAATTCTGCACATGAGAGCTCCACTGATTTCCCTGGCCTTGCACAATGGCTCAGCCTGGGCAGATCAATCACACCATGGACATTACAAGTGGAGAGACAGAACTTAACCACCCTGCATGTGTCTGCTCATCAGGGCAGCACACAACAGAAACTCTGGCACTGATTGTCCCAGGAAAGATGAAATAAGAATGGACCTCCTCTCTCTCATCACTGTGAAACTCAAGATGTTATAGAGACAGATACCAGTAAAGCTGTCATAAAAAACAACACCCAGTGCTTTTTACTGGGAGCCCTGTTTTTTCAGTAGCATCACACATAAAATACCTGCTCCTGTTCCCAACAAAATTAAAAGCAGAATTCCCACTGTCTGGCCTAAGGATCAAACCCATTATATATTTTAAAAAGTTAGATCAGCAGCTTGTAAAGTCTCTAAAGGGTTTTTATGATGCTGCCTAATTAATTCAGAAGCAAATAGATTATTTCTCAGGAGGTGAAAAGCAGGAATTATTTAAAAGCTGCCTTTAGGCAAACTACCAGGGAATAAGAAAAATGTAACTACTGGTTATGTCAGATTTCATTTTCCATATCGAAATTCATTGTGTCAGCTTCCGTTTCTTTGTTGGGATTCTTTAAAAATGTAACGAGAGCCCTGTGTGTGTAGAAAAAGACGGTGCTTTGCTGAGCAGTGCAGCATCTGTCACTTCCCTTCACCTAATAAATCTCTTCCAAATCGGACTCTGTGAGGGAGGGCAAGAAAACAAAAGACAGAGGTGCTTTCCCCTCTTCTCCAGCTTGTCTCTTCATGGGACAGAAAAGCTTTCCACACATCAAATTATGCAATACAAGGGGTATTATGGGTCAATTATTTAAGTGTTGCATGACTGTAACCCCTTCTATTAACTTCTACATAAAAGAATAATAAAGGAACTCTTATCCAGAGGTCTTATCTTCTAAATATGTCAATATGGGTTTGAGGGAATAGCAGAGCTGCAGATAGAGTCCCCCAGCAGGTCAGTGACAGGGCTAGCATTAGCTGCAGTCCCCTGCTTTTCCCAGCACAGACTGCCTCTGGATTTGCAGGTGCTGTAGTTTGGCACAGACCTGCTAAGGCAATTCAAACTGCATCTGCCCACACCAGGTCTGGCTTTGGCAACTGTTTTGAGGAATTACAGCTGGAGCACCAGAAGACCAGGAAGGCACCAAACACCCAAGTCATAGGGGAAGTCAAACTCAGCTTCCATTACCCTCTCTGAAACAACCCAGCTGTGAGGGAAAGTGATAGGAGAGCTACAGACACATCGTGCATTGGGAACTTAGGAAAGCTTCCTTAGTGTAAGCTCTGTGTGTAAGAGGTTTGTGCTGCTTAATTCTGTCTAAACCTGCTAAGACACTGCTTTTAAATTCAACGTTTGACAAGGGAGGGTGTTAAGCCCTGTCCTGCACAAAGAAGCAAATGGTGTGAGGACTCAGTGAGAAGCACAGCAAGTCCAGTGTGAGGCCAAACTCAGCTTTGTGCAGTCCCAGGCCTGTGGATGGGCAGGAGGGAGGATTGGCAGGCACAGCACAGCCTGGCTGGATCCTGCTGGAGTCAGTGGAGAATCTCTTACCCAGGGAAGGAGGTGGCTGCCCAGGGAACCCATCAAAAGGTGCTGCATGTTAACTCCAACAGCTGCTCGAACAAAACACAATTTCAGGCATGAAGCAGCGAGAGGACCAACCAGAGAAAAAGCATCTGACCAAAAGTGTTTTCTTCTTTGCAATATATTCCTGCTTTGCTGCAGAAGTGCTGCAGAGGCCCTTCCAAACTGATTCACTCCATGTTGCCTGGAGGACATGGGCATCATTCCTGTGCAACAGGACAAGCAAAGGCCTTTGCATTATTCACTCCCACTGCACTGCCAGCCTCGTTGGCTGTCTCCACACACAGTACGAATTTCACCCACAGCAACCCAAGTCCAGCTTCTGGAGTAAGGTGTGACTTTGCAGCAGCTCCTGGCCCTGCTGCAGCTCCCTGGCCATGGTGTGGCTTTACAGGGAAGCTGCTGCTTGGCTGCTTTTCCTTTTGGGGTAGGCAGTGTTACACGGGAATTCTGGAGACCCTTTAATATTCAAACTTGGCCTTAGCCAGTGAGATTCAGAAAGCATCAATGTCTGAGCAGGCTGGATCACCCTCCTGTTTTTCTGGGATGCCCTCCAGGTACCTGAGGACTGTAAAGCAGAGAAAAGAGGAGAGTCAATAATTCACGCTTTTACAGGGCCGAATTTAGATAAGTCTGAGCAAACCAAGCCAGCCACGAACTCTGCTGGGGCTTAGCTGCTTCAGTCCTTAAATATTTTGTCTGATGGCTCCTTTGAATTCTAAAGGAAAATTAAGAAGCTTGCTGTTTTAAGAGGTTTTGTAAATCTCCTTCCTTTAATTCTCCTCATGTATTCTGTCTGGGTGTGTTCTCATTACAGCTAGGAAAGACCTGAAGATCTTGTTTCCAGGTTCTTCAGTGAGGGGCAGATATTTGAATTCAAGTCATAAGAATGTGAACACAAAAGAACAAATGTTAAAGAATTTCCTTACTCACCAGCTTTCCCTAGTCTTGACTTAGATCTTGGTGACTCTACTGGTAATTTTGGTATTTTTTCATAACTACAGAGCCAAACTCATATTTGATGTGAATGTGCTGAAATTTACATTTCTTCAAAGAGTTGTTTCCATTTGAATGCAGTTGCTGTTTGGGCCTTAGATAGCCTTGAATAAAATAAAAGACTGATTTAACACCTGTGGAGTCAATAGGAATAATTTCTGACTGAGGTGGGGTTTTGATCTCAAGTCTGTACAGCAAAGCAGGAGCTGTGGCAGTAAAAGTGAGAGTTACACTTCAGTCAGAAATGGCCAGGGACAAATGACTAAATCTTGTTGTGCAACTCACTGACCTCTCAAGAATATCTGAGACAAAATTCCTTTGCAAATATCACTCAGGTGAAGTGCTGTGCAGAACAGGGCAAGTCACTTTTCATGTGAAGTCTGGGGTGTGATGGGGAGACAGATAAATAAAGAATATCATTGGGCCAGGCAGCTTCCAGTTCTTCTCTTTTCAAAAGAAGACAGAGATAAAAAAAAGAACAAAAGAAGGGGGAGGGGAAAGGAACAAATCTTTGTGTGCTGAGAGGAGACCCTCATTTAGTCATTATTGTGGGAGCCTTGCAGTACTCTAAAGGAGATTCAGACGAGGACATCTACTTACAATTATTTCATAGCTTTTGTAACGTTTGCAGCAAACTAATGCAAGCAAGGACTCATTTCTGTTAGTCAAGAAAGTGTTTATGTTGGCAGAAAATGTATCTTCAAAGCCTACTACTGCAGCATTACAAAAGACAACAGTAGGTTACTCAAACGGGAGATGAAACCTGTTTACTTTGATGAAAGAAGCAGTCTAAGGCACCAAAGGTGCAGCAACAGCTGACAGGCCAAACACTGAGTCCAATCCTGCAAATGCTCCTTCTTCTGAGACCAACAATCTAAATAACACAAATGATGGGAATATGCACAGCAGCTCTGTTATTTCTAGCTGTAGTTAGGAATAAAACTAATCAGGCCATTTGTCAAGGTGCAGCCATGCAAAACACAGAGGCTTTATCTTAACTGACACAGATAACTAACATTTCCATTGAAGTTTTTTGGTTGCTTTAGCCACAAACTGGCAATCACTCTTGCTAAGCAGAAAATGGTTGGGTTTTAATAAGCTCTCCTGGGACTGCTGGACAGCAGGGACACTTAAGACAGTTTATGACTATTTTCCCACTCTCAGTATCCCTTGGGTGACTTCTGTATTCTCCATGCCAGGACAGAGACACTTGGGCTGCCTCCAGGCAGGGCCAGCTCGCTTCAGCAGAGCCTCCTCCTTTGTGTGAATGTGACCGTGCTGCTCTCAGCAGGCAGCCAGAGCGTCTCTGTCCCACATTCCTGACACTGGGACACCACTCCCATGCCGGGATGTGCACGGCACAGACATCCAGGCACGTTGCACAGAGCCAGCTTGAATAGGAATTGCCGGCACCGAGCCAGAGCTAATAAGGCTGGCGAGACCTGAGCTGACTCCTGCAGTCATGAGTGCAGCGAGCCAGGTCAGAAGCAGCGCTGTGCCCTCGCCTGCAGCCAGGAGTGCTGGGAAACGGGGCACAAAGAGGAGCTCAGGTCCTGCCGAGCTTATTAGCACCAGCTACCCTGCCCAGGTATTTGAGATTACTCTTCCCAGTGCTCATATCACCTAATTTCTCTCTTTACCCGAAGCATTCTGACCTCTAGCATGCAATGGTGAGCTGAGCATGTTAGAAATTATTTTAGAACAAAATTAAAATTCTCCAGTGAGTTACAGGCAATCTGCAGCGCAACAGTTTTCAGCCAGATGGTCAGGCTATCACAACCATCTCGTCTGAGCTCCTGATTTACGTGGGTCACAGAATTTCCTGTGGCCCATTGGCAGGTTTAGCATTATTAGTCAGCATCAGCACCAGTGTGGCTCTCCATCACCCTTGTGGTGGCTTGAGCAGGGCAGCCAAGCAGGATGGGTCTTTTTAGATAGACAGCATGCTGTCTGCAAGATTCAGGGAGGTGCAGGAGGCTCCAGAGCACTGGGATGTTCTGGGAGCTGTAGAAGGCTCCGAGAGCTGGGGCTGGGCTCTTGCAGCTCCCCTTGGCAGGGACAGGAATCACAGAGTCCTGCCCTCAGTTGTAAGGAAATCAAGTGGAGTTTTGCTTAAGATAGGGCTGAGTCAGTCATGAGTCAGGATGCATGGACTTGGCCCAAAACACACATCCATTTAAAAATAATTGCCTTGAGTGCTTGGATAAGTTTTCAGCAGCACTGGTGAGATGTGAGTAATTTTGGTCCAGTAGGAAGATCAAAGAATGCTGCAAATATCCCTGTTACCCAGGCTCATGGGCACTGTCCAGCCCAGCCACAGCAGCTCTTTGCTTCCCAGGGTGAGAATCTCAATGCATGGGTGTCAGGGAGTGAAATCATACCTCCTCTTTGATGTATTTATATGGGTGGAGATTCCAGGTCATGCAGTGAAATGGAATTACTCACACCCTTTTGTTCCCAAGGATTAAAGCCTTTATCTTCATATTCTCAGCAGGAATATCATGTTACGGGAAAGGAACCCTAAGATCTACACTGGTTGTATGCTACTGTTCTTTTAAATATATATGATATGTGGTTAGCCTTCAGGACAGAATGGAGAGGCAGAAGAGCAAACAAATGAACCAACAGTAAAGAGAGAGCATGGCTGTGAACAACTGAGCACAGCCTATTGGTAGAGGGCTGATCTTCCTTTCCCTCACTCCCACAGAGCATTCATCACTTGTAATCATATGGGAAAACTGCACCAGCAAAATAACGTATTGTTAATATTCCTATGTTGATTCTTTTCTGCCTGTGATATCTTGCCCTAGCTTGAACAGCCCCAGGCACATCTATTACACACATCCAAAGGAGACAGTTCCTTATGGTTTGAAGGTAATGAGAGATCCATGAAAGCATTTGCCTGCTTGGTACCAAGTTCATACCCTGAATCATGAGCATGACCCCAACACACAAAGTAACTTTAGGAAGAGGAATAATATCACAAGGTAACAGGTATCAGCTATTCTGTGATAATTGCCTTTTTGCTTTCTCTACCCCCTTGGCAAATGCAAAGTAAGTCAAAGCAGTTTTCCCCTGCCATAAAAAAAAGGGGATAGCTGCACTGCTGGGCAAGAGCATGAACGAGGCAATTGTGGTGAAGAAGCTGACATGCAGGAACCCGTTACATTGTGGGAACTCACCCGTGTGTCGGAGCCCTGAGCATGAGCCAGACTGAGAACCAGTGCAAATCAGCTGGGAACAGAGAGCACTGGGAACAGACAACACAGGGCAGGCAAAGCTGCAGAACCTCAGCACTTCTGTCATGGATCATGCAGGCAAACCCTCCTGCTAGGCACTGAAATCATGCAAAGCCATTTGGCACTGTGGTGATTATTTGCTTTGGTGACATCTCCGAGTGATCTACCTTGGCAAGTTAGAAGAGGTGTGAAACAGAACCGCTATTAGCACTAATTATCATTATTTGCCTTCAGCAGGTGCCGAGAACTTTATGCAGAGTGCTGAGAACTTCACTCAGAGTGCTGAGTGTTGCACAGAACACAGCAAGGAACAGGCAGGATACAAAGGATACACAACTGATGAAAGCCATGTCAATTCAGTTTCAAAACGTTTTAAATGATGTGCCTCTCAGTCAGTTAGCAAATCAGACCTTAACTACAGTTTCTACAAGACACCACTACATAGCAGTAATGGGGCACATAATTCCTTTTCATTCCTTAAGACAGCTCTTAGGTGAGCATACTGCATCCACTGAAAAAGGACAGGATGCCTAATGCTCGTGGTTTCCAGGCAAAGTGTAAATATGTCAAGGACACCCTGAAGCAAACCCCAACTGAAGATTTAAATTTATAAATCTCTTTCAGAACCTTATGATGCTATATTTGGGTTGGGGGGAGTGGGGATTGTTTGTTTGTTTTGACATTTGGGCAAGATGGACACTTGGTAAGGCCCAGAACAAGGAGAGAAACAGCCAACAAGAGACTGGTGAGCAGCTGGAGTGATGAGGACAGCACAACATGCAGCAGCCATGCCACAGGCACTTCCCTCACACTCAGCATTTCACAGGCAGATCTAAGAGGACTTCAACAGGGGATTTCATGCTCTATTCCTTCACTGGACAACAAAATTGCACTCATCTGCATCAGAGCAGGCACTGACTGTAGGCTCAGAAAAACACTTTAACTGAGATCCCAATAAGAGCCTTTTCCACATCCTGCCTTTGCCTGGGTAATCAATGGCCCAGCTGAGACTGTGAGGGCCCAGGACTTGCAAAAGACTAAAGCACATGTTTAAGACTGAGCACAAGAACAGTTGAGTGAAGTTAAGCACATTTATGAGTGATTTCATAGAGCTGGACTGAACTCTGCAACTGTTCATGGCTGTTGCTGATTGCATCAGCATCAATAAAGGGCAGTGACGAGAACAAGGATCAGCTGTGAGTTACAGGGAAGGGAAAGGTGAAGAGAAATCAAGGAGGAAGGCTGGTTGCTAAGGAAAAATCAGGGTCTGAAGAAAGACTTTTTTTGCTTTTCCAGCAATTACAAAACCTCCTCAGCTCCCAGATGGGAGGGTTCAAGTGAGCTGCCTGTCGTAGCTGTGACTCGAGTGTTCACAACGGTGAAACACAGGCACAGCCAAATGCCAGGCATTTGTTTGGCTCCAAGAGTCACTTGCTGCTTTAAAGCTGCAAATGAAACACAGCATGGAGTTGGAGCACACCAGAACTTGAGCTTTTTCCAGCAGCACAGACATGTGGGAGGCTGGCTAGTGCCAGCGGTGCCTGTGGCTTGCAGAGGTGAGGCCAGGCGTGGCTCTGGGCTCCTCACTTCCCAAGCCATTGCCCAGCCTGCGCCTTGCAGCAGCCTTGGGAACATCCATGAAGGCCCAGTGACTCCACACAGCTTCAGCTGTGCTGGAGGACAGAGGACAGGACAAGTTACTGAGCTGAGATTTGTCACTGGGACAGGATAAGCAGGGGCAGGGCTCACATGACCAGCTTTTTAATTCTGGCCTGCTGGATGATTATGGATGAAAACTCAATTTCCCACTCTGTAAATTGGGATTAAGCATATTGGCCTTTGTAAAGGACCATCAGATAGAGATATTTGCATATTTAGAAGAGCGGTAGCAGTGCCGTGCCTGGCATTATTTACACGCTTTAAAGCACAACTGCCTTTTTCTGTGTGTGTGCACTGTATCACGGGGGTGCTGCCTCCAGAAATCACCAGTTAAATGAAACATCTGCGTGTGTGTCAGGATCTGAGCTACTGCCTTTGGTCAGTTATTGGAAGGATGATCAGACAGCAACAGGAATTTCTTCTTCTTTGAGGGCAGGCAGCCAAAAGAGCATGATTTACCAAATAACACACAGACAGTGGGCATCCCAAGCATTCCTTACAGGCAGCCTAGGGCTCTGCTGCAGCCTGTGTGTGCTGGGGAGGCACAGCACTGGGCAGGGGGGCAGGTCCTGTGTCCAGAGACACGGAGGAGTCACAGAGGTCAGACCTGACAGGCTGAGCCCACAAGTGGGTGAAGGCACGGAGCAGGTCACCAGCTCTCACTGTTGGTGGCTGCTGGGCATCTCTGCCCACCATGTGCAGGAACTGTACCAGGGAACTGAATACATTTTTCCTCTCTTGATAGTATTAAAAACTTATTTCTGAGTAATTTTTATAATTCTTCACCAGCTGCTGTGATACTTTAGTCCCTTCATCCCCTCCTCTAGTCCCAGGGGTCAGGTCCACGGAGCTGAACCACGCACCTCCTCTGCAAGTCAGAGTGCCAAGAGTGCTGACAGCAGGAGTGGAAATCACAGGCAAAACACTCTGCTCCGTGGGGATGCTGGCGGCAGAAAGAAAACGGTTCTGTTATTTTCCAGCAATGCAACTATTCCCGACAGCTCCAGCCCCAGCATGTGCAAGAGCTGGGCTTGAGATGATCAGCTCTGTGATAAAGCTGGAGATGAACAGATATATTTAAATTCAGCAGGCAGAGGCCCTGCTGTGGCTGTCCTGGGATCAGCACCAGGACCGGACCAACATCCCTGACCCAGGGAGGGATTCCCAGAGTGAGAAGGCCTGGCCATGGTGAGCACAGCCCTGCCGTGCCAACCCCCCTGGGCATCTCCGCGGGCAGGGGCCGCCCCCGCTGGGGAGCAGAGCAGGCTCGGATGCCACAAGAGGGAGCAAAGTTGCCGGCTGGGCACGGAGGGGAGCGCAAGGACCCGCCTGGGGTCAGACCCCTGCCTCTCCTGACACATCTGGAAGGGCAACACGTGGCACTGCCACCACAGAACACAATTTCTACCAAATAAAAATAAAAATAGAACAGGGATGAGCCATGAAAACCAATCAAGTAGAGAAAACTGATCAGCATCTCTAGATTTCACAACTATGGATGCGTGTGTGTGTATGTATAAACATATATATATATATAAACACATACATGTCTATAAAAAAATCCTCCATTATCCCTTAAGGCATTTGATTGTTTTGTTAATTCCCAGGATGTAATCTGTTTTGCATTAAGTGGGATGTTAAGCATCTAATTGTCAAGCGTTGATAAGCCTTGGGAAATTTTATAACAAGATAGGCATCAGCTGAATGGAGATAAAACACATCAGACACGGAGGTGCGATTTCCAAGTGAGATCAGTGTATACCAGAACCAGGGCACACCAGGGATGAGCTGCAGGAGTGCCACAGCTGGAAACGGGCGAATTGAGGACTCACAGATCAAAATCTGCTATTGCCAACTGCTCCTTGTTCCCAGCTGTGCATGGCTCTGACAGTTTGCACCTGGGCTGACGACATCATTTGGAAAAGGCCCCACATTTCATGCATTTCATGTAAAACCCATTATTTACACCATCAATTACCCATAAGTACCAGAGCAGAGACTGTATACCTGTTTTTCTGCCCCCTCTTATTTCTTCAAAGGAGATCACATTTACTGCTCGGCCCAGCCCCTTGCCAGCCAGCACTGCCACATGCAGTTCATGCCCTTGGAAGTGAGGATCAGACACATTTTTGCAACTCAAACTGAGATTATTGTCAGCCCAAGCAATTGTTTGATCTTGAGGTTGGCAGTGGTACCTTCCTCCTGCCTGTGTACAGAGAGGTCTCTGAGCAGAGACTCTTCCCACGTCTGCCCCAAGGTGGGCCACAGCACATGCTGCCACCCATCCATCCTGGCCCACTGTTTTTATTGCTAGAACTCTTTCATTGTCATTAGACATCGAGCAACTTTGGAGTGGCAGAAGCAGAAGGAAAGGAAAGCAGTCCCCTTGGTTGTGGGTGAGAGCTCCTTCACCAGACACAGCATTGCAGCAGCAGAGCCCTGGTATCTCCGTGACCTCCCAGCGCTGGCTGCTCTCTGTCAGGCTTGGGGAACAGCAGCAGCAGATGCAGAGATTGGGGGCTGTGATACCAACACCCCTGGAGCTTTTTAACCTCAAGTGCTGTTTGTTTTGCTTGGCACTTCCGACTGACCGCAGCTCCTCCAGAGCAGCCCTGCGGTTCTGAGCCTCCGCCAGAGCCTGGAGGTGACTGTGAGCCTGTCCCCAACCCGCCCAGCTGCCACCTGCAGCCCCGCTCGTTCGGATGGCTCTGGCATCAGCCTCTCAGGGGCAGCAAGTGCTGTTGATGGACCCACAAGCAACCCTTCCAGAGCACCCAGAGACTCCAAAACAAGCACTTAGAGCATCCACCTTTGGTTTGAATTGCAATGGCACTGGAGCAGACATTCACAAAAAGATAACCAGTTTCTGAAATTTCCTGATTTTATGCTGTTAAAAAGCAGTGGGCAATACGTTCAATTCTAGTTCTTTTCAGAAGCTGCTTTTTTTCCTTTGCTTTCTTTTCCTGTTTTTGTCAGAGAAGATGGGAGAGGAAGCCAAGGAGGAAACGTAAAATTCCTACATATTTGAGGACAAAAAGCAGTTGTCATTTCAGAAGGTATTTTTAAGAAACCTTCGCTTCATCAGTTGTCAGGCAATTCTGTTCTGCACAGTGCTGCTGCAGGCAAGGTAATAACACATACTGGCATTATATTGTTCATAAAAATAAGGATATATTCGCAGCTGAATCAGAGCTGTCTTCTCACCAGGGCTGTGACAGTCCTGATGGGTGCTCAGGGTTGGTGACTCAGCAGCCACTGGTGACTCAGCACTCACAGAAATAAATGGAAGCACCTCCAGAACTTTTTGTAAGAGCTAAATTAGGCCACATTTTAGCCTGCTAAGGGAAATGCGCTTCTGACAACTTGACTTTGTAGCTTCAAGTCATTTTCTGTGTCTGCTCTAAACTAGCTTCAACCGAATTTTCACAAAGACAGCATTTCCCCACTGGCTTCTTGGCCCAAAATGGCCAGAATTTCAACACTTGCAGTTATTTGAGCTCAGATCTTCTATGTGTTGCTTGCAGTGACTGTAGGGATCTAAGCGACTTTTGACATGAAATTCTTTGCCTTCAAACAAGCATTTACAAACACAAACCTTTTTTTTTTTTTCTCTTTATCTTCTTTCTATCTCCTGTTTTTCCCTCTCAAGGTGGAATGTGCATTCTTTGGGTCAGAAAGCACTACTGCCATTAGGACTTTCAGTTCAGTGTTATTAAAAGATGGGTAGAGGAGTACCTCTGCCTCTCAGACATTTGCCAGTTTTCTTTAGGATGAAATTCTTAGTGGTAAAAGAAACTTGTTAAAAAATATGAGGGGAAGGGAGGAAAAATATTCAGTTGCTTTGTAAATAATTTTGCCCTGCTCCTGACATTTTTGGCTGCCTGGCTGCATTCCAGCTCTGTATCACTTCCCCACATTCCACCCACAGGAGCCCCATGAGCAATGGCTCAATGCTGAGTTACCCCAAGCCAGTTCTGGCAACCCCACATTTAGAGGCCAAAGCCCTACCACAGCTGTGGGCTCCTAAAGCCTCATATGACACCTGGACCATCCTAAAGAAATATCCTCTTGAGTTACTGACCACTTCTGGGTTTGAATGGAGATATGGAGCCCTGGCATTGGTCTGTGCAGTGCCAGGGAGGGCCTGGGAGGTGGGAATGACGCCTCTCTGGCACTTAGATCAGCAAGGCCCAGCCTGTTTGTGCTGGGCAGCCTCTCACGCAGATGCCAGCCCTGTCACCCTGTGCCAATGCCAGCCACTCGGGATGGATGTGGGAAAACCACAGCACACCCACACTCAGAGTCACAGGCTCCTGTCCTGGCTGAGTCAACTCAGCCCCTTATTTTTGCAGGGAAGATACCAGGATCTGGTGGGGCTTATCGGGTGTGCATGGGCAGGGAGTGGCTGCTTGGCTTCAAAGCCGTGATAAGGTCATCAAAGCGATTGTCAGCTCTAAACGCTGCCTACTCACCCAGCAGGGCTGAGCACCACCTGAGCTCAGACTCCAGCCTGTCTTCAGGAGCCACGGAGGACTCGTTTACTGCATTTACTGCTGGCCACTGCTGGCAGCTGGCAGACTCAGCACAGCCTGGAGGAGAGAAGTCATCCCTGCTTTTTGCTCTCTGCTTGAGCATCAGCAGCACCTCGGTTTGGAGCCTTGCCTTGAGATGCAGGTGTTGTACCTGCACGATGCACAGCGAGCTGCGATCCAGGGACCACCTCCCCACCCTTCTGCTCCCCAAGAATGTCCCATGGACGTGTTTGGGAAGTAAAGCAGCGGTGTCAGGACACACTGTGGGTCAAGGAGGCATAGGATGACACCTGGGAAAGGACAGGGATCCTGTTTAATCCCGATGGCCCGTTCCAACAGAGAGCAGAAATAAGAAGCAGGCAGGAAAGGTGACAGCTGTCCCACCCTGGTGAGCACAGCAGAGGGGATGCACCACCCTCAGAGGCACACGGGATGCCAGAGGAGAGGCAGACGTGCATGAAAACAAAGCAAACCTTCTCAGCTGACTCAGGGCAGGAGCAGGGACAAGACAATCTTCTGCCAAAGGCTGTTCTACGCGGCACCACCTCAGGAGGACTCAGATGGAAAGAATTTCACTCGAGGGGAGTAGGGCAAGTCAGATACAGTATCTAAGCACACTACCCCACCCTTCTCTAGGCTTGTCCTCGGTATGGATGTGCAGCATGCAAATCTGGAAAGCATTCATAAATAAATGTCAAGTTCTCAGATGTATTGTCAGCCTTAAAGAAAATGAGCAAACTCAATTAAAAATCCCACTGTTTCTTTGACTCACTACCTGAGTCACATCTTCAGCCTTGCTGCTTTTTACACTGAAATTCATGTATCTTTCCATTACACTTTATACACATTTTACATTACACACTTGACTCTGAAATACATTATATCTTTAGCACTGAAATACAATGAACACTTATAAACTCCAAGAAGTCAGCAAGAGAGTACTCCAGTGTCTAGGGAAGTCATCCATAAGCCGTAGCAACAAGAGGCTCAGGAGTCTGAGGAATCCCTCTGCAATATTCTCATGTGATAATGACAGGCAGATTGCCACTTACTGAAATCACCAGATGCCATGGATCCACTCCCATATTCCCTACACAGTGAGGACATACTTTGCTGCATTTCAAATATTTTGCTCCATCAGGTGACAGCACAGACCCGTTGGGCTCCAGAAGTCTGTAATTAAAACTCTCCTCATGGGCTGGGCTGTGCATTCACCCCTTGAAGACTCCAGTTGTTCCAGATTCATTCCTCTCCCCTGACCCACAGGAACAATGCTCCCACCTGACACTGGTGTTAGAAGGAAGCCAGTCCTTGCCACCTACGCCACAAACCATTCCCATGGCTGGCGATGGCCCATTTCTGCCTGGCTTCAAAGGAGTGGCTGTGGGCCAGATGCTGTGTGACAGGGCAGGTTGGGCTGCCCGTGCCTCCTGCCGGGGAGCCAGGCACGCTCTGTCCCAGCGTGGGGCCCCAGCAGCAGCTCCTCTGCCTCCCAGCCGTGCCTGCATTGGTTGTGCATTTCCAGCCAGGATGAAAGACGCTCCTGAATCCCAGCCTTGGCTACAACTGACAACAAAACCCACAGAAGGCACCTAACCCTCACACAGCAAGGACAGACCTGCCAGTGCTGTCCTGGGAGAAGGCTCCACCCAAACCACAACCAAGTCCCCCATTTCCACAGGCTCTGGCTGAGGTCTGCTTAAAAACCCTTTCTTTCCCAGGACAAGCCCTGTCTGGACCTATTTTGGCTCATCACAAAGCCAGTGGCAAATGTCCAATGATTTCAGTAGTAGGTGTGTTTTGGCAAAACTTATCACAAACAGGGATAACTGGAAGACTTGAGACATCCCTACCTGTCCAGCACAAAAATAACCCTCTGGCTGGTGGTTCTGCTGCTGGTCGGGAGGCAGCAGGCTCTAAGAGGTTCAGCTGCAGTTCTACCCTGCCCAGCATGCCAGGCAGACACACGGGCTCACTCTCTCACCAGGCTCTCCTTCAGATATATTTTCCATTATTAAAGAGTTTCACCATTTTACTGTGCCTTACTTGTTATCAACAAGGTTTACCATCGAGGTTTGTCCCTAGAGAACAGCATATCCCTGATGAAACAGAGGAGAATGGGCCAGCTGTCACTGTGGTGATACCTCTCCTTTTTCAACAGTGCCCAAGGACATGTAAGACCAAGCAGAATCTGCCTCAGTAATTTTGCAAACTAGGCTGTGAAGCTGCAGTGCCAG
Organism: Polioptila caerulea; assembly: GCA_013397295.1. Lineage (NCBI taxonomy): Eukaryota > Metazoa > Chordata > Aves > Passeriformes > Certhiidae > Polioptila > Polioptila caerulea. The sequence goes on along the minus strand of VYXF01006680.1, from coordinate 753,522 downwards.
GAAATCTACCTGTTGCAAAATGCAACCTAAACACCACATCATTGTAATATCTGCACTGCCTACTCCCGACGAGGTTAAATACAAACTGGCCTTTCTCAGCACAGAAATGTGGCCTGTACTTAGGCCCGTGTGAGAAGTTAGCAACCCCCTTACACTGCCTTTTCCCAAGAGATTAGAATTTGGTCATAAAAATTTTACTCTGGAGTGGCAATTTGCAGAGACACCCCCTCAACTCAAGTGCAAACAGGTTTTGGTAGCAAAGTGACAAACCTCCATTCCAGCACTGAGGTGACCAGACTGTGGCACCAGTGTCACCATTTCCCAAAGAGGTTTTTGCCTTCTCATCTCCTCCCCTAGACCCATGAAGTAAGGCTGCCTTGTTTAAGGGTCACTGAAGGGCAGTGGGAATTTTCCCATCACCTTCAGAGTCCCATGAAAACATCACTCATGGCTCCATTTGCATTTGTTTGCTTTTTTGTACAGCATGATTTCACCTCAGTCAAGCCTAAGCTCAGATAGCCAGCTCTGTTTAGTAAAGCACTGTGAACATAAGTTTTAGGTCCCAGGATTTAAGAATGGACTCAAAAGCTTGGCTGATACCAGAACTGCACATCCACTTTATTGATTATTCATGGCCCTGATGGTGCTGGAGCTGCCTTCAGAGAACTCTTCAATACTGCTTTTGACATGCAGAATCACCAGCCCTAGTTGGCAACCACAGAATTCCCCCTCCACTCTGGGAATGCATTATTAATTGTGGAATTTGGATACCAGTGGATGTCCTTACAGTTTCCAGACTCTCACAGTTGAGAAAAATGGGCCCATAAAAGGGTGCTTTGGGACTATTTCCTGCTTAGAAAACTAAAATTCAGCTATTTAGTCCACTTTGGACCTCTTGAAGACTGAAGATCAGGCTCTAACCTCAGCTCCACTGCTCATCCAGAACACATGCCCAAAAGTTAATGGAATTCCTTCTCAGCACGGCTGAGATCAGACACTGGCCCGTGCTGTCTGGGGAGGGAGATATTCTGAGCCAAACTCCTCACCCTCAGCCTTGGGAACATTTTCATAATGGAACACAATGTTTGCAAAAACTAGTCCAAAGGTGGCTTCTCTGTCTGTAAATATGTCAAGAGCAAATTGGCAAAGGCGACTTCTCCATCCCTGGAATGCGCAGGAAATAACTGCGACTATACTTATCCAGAAAATAAACAGCTCCATTCCCACCACCAGAGCGGTCCCTGCCATGTCCCAGCAGTGCTGATAAAAGGCCATAACACACCGAATGCCCTGAAAATGGCTTTTAAATCTCAGCCCAAGCCATTCACTGAGAGCACATTGAAAGACAACCGTTCCCTCGGCCTGGCGGGGGTCACGGAGTGGAACAGGAGGGAATTGGAAACATTCCCCAGTCCTGTATCCACGTGTAACCTCCCAGGCAACCTAAACCTTCCCTTTGCTTGCCAATGTTGCCACACAAATCAGCACACCAGACTCGGCAGGAATTTTGCCAAATTTGGCACAAGCTCTAAGTCAGTTCATTTCCCATTTGTTTCAGAAAAACAAATTCGTATCGTGAAGGTTCTTCAGAGCACTGGTGTTTGTGTTTTAGTTCTGGAAGAATAAAAGAAAAAGGGTCAGATTCTGCTCTGATTTACTTTGATGCAAACCCTGAGTAATTTTACAGACTTTACTCCTCTGGGTTAAACTACTCTGTATTGAATCACAGCGTGGCTCTCAATCTGACACAAGGGTTGAGTATATTAGGTGAGATAAAGGGGGTTTTACCATGTCATTAGCATCAAAATATAACTTACAAAACTTAACACCATTTCCAGCTGACTTATTGATTTTGCCAAATTCTCCGTCAGAACCTTTATTTTAACAACCTTGTTTAAAAATAGTTAATTAACTCTTGGCAATTCTCCACTCTGCACTAAGAATAAACAAGCAAGAAATAATATAGTTTTAACTTTGAAATAATTTTCTACTTCACATCCACTGAGAAGTGTTATTTTTTGACATGTGATTTGATTTTTTAAAAAAAATATTATTATCTATCTGTGAAAAGCTATCAGTGTCTTAAATTTGGGGTGGGTTTTCTTTTTGTTGTTTTGTTTTGTTTGGAAAGAGACACTGGAAATGTACAAGTTAAATTTTGCAATGAAAACTAAGTTAAATATCTGATAGTACCGTTTTGAAAGGGATTTTAATGGAAATCAAAATTGGATCAAAGCTATGTTCAGTTCTACAGCATATTGACAGCAAGGAATTTATCATTCTTCCATTAAGGTGGGCTAACTCTGATAGCCAAAAAATCAGTTTAATTTTATTTAGTCTGATTAATTTCAGCAGTGAGGACTGCATGCTATTCAAATCACATGTATTTTATACAACATCATGTTAATGAAAGGCCTAATGCTACACTTCGTGTATGAGCCAGGCAGTGACAGGGAACTCAGAGCAGAGCAGAGTTCCAGCCCCACGATAACATCCAACAATACACAGCTCCTTAAAACACCTAATGATGTGGTTCCTGCTAACCACACTAACCTCTAGGAAGTGGATTTTCTGTATTCCAGATGCTTACAAACACTACTCTGGCTGTAAACTGTGCCCACTTCAGATGCCAGAACTGAGCATCCTTCTTTGCAGGGATGGGGGCTGGGGATTTGCTGAGCCCGTGCATCCCCATCCAACTCCATGGCACTACAAAGCAAAGTGAAACACAGCAAAGAAGAAGAAACTTGGAGGAAGAAGATGACAATCTGGGAAAGCAGGGAAGATGCCAACCCACATCAAAGCTGTTTATGAAGCACAGTCACAAAATCTGAGAAACACCAAGCATCGAGGTTCAAGCATTACGAGTTCGTGTCATTGTGGCTTTCGAGAATTCAGAGGAGCACATGTTGGGAAGAGAATGAGAGCTCAGCTAAAACACAAGGGGTTTCAGAAAAAGATATTTCAAGCATGAGTTCTGTAACAGAAAAAGTAGCATGACTGGAAATCATGTTGTCAGTATGATAACAAGAAAGCCACGTTAGCTGGGACACCAGACAGTGTGGTGTTTGTGTGAAGCCTGTCAGGAGCACTTGATGCTAAATAACCCCAATACTCAATAATTTGGAGATAGATAATCTCCTTGAAATGAAGCTAAGTATAAAACAGAAGTTGCCTAAAACAGGGGTTTGTGAACAGGAGCAGTTACAGGAGAAGAAGGAATAAGACAGGCCAGTACCCCCTGCCTGGCTGGTGGGGGAGGGCACCAGAGACCTCTGCCCTGCGATCACATCCCCACCACATCACTGAGTCTCCTTTTTAGGTCACTCAAGCTCCATCTTAATGATTATCAAGACATTTCTGCCACCTCCCCTTTTGCTGAAGGTGGCTCCAGAACCCCTCTACTCTGTATTAGGAGATTGTCCTCTAGTTTCCAACTTAAATTCATCCATGGCCAGCTTATAAATACTTGTCCTCTGGCCAGAACTGGGGTTCAAGCTAATTCAAACCCATTGAAATTAATGAGTTTTTTTCCTCATTGACTTCAACAAGCCTTGAATCAAGGCCCTGTGTGTGGACAAAAAGGTTTAGGGCAGTTTTTGTAAGAGGAGAGTTTTATCCTGTTGATTTTGGCCCCTCTCCTCAGCCTGCTGTGAACTGTCTGCCTTATTTTAATGCTGTATTCTCATCCTGCTCCAGTGCAAAACTCCTATTGAAATCCAGGACGGCCTTGCCAAGTTGTTATTAATTACTGTGGTTCTCGAGGCTCAGTCCTGCAAACTGATCTGCATGAGCTCAGAGCTTTCTCTTCAAGGATCTGCTTTCAGGGTCTGGGCTGTAGGGCTGCAGAGTGAGCACCAAAGGGACTGATCTGATGGGGTCCAGCTCTGCCACCCCGGTGCCACTGCGGCCCCAAGGAGCTCGCAAGCTCAGCACTGCTGTTTTCCTTGGAAGGCAGGGAGGGGGCCAGCAGGGAAATAGTCCTGCACAGGCAGCCTTGCCTTGAACACAGAGCTTTCCAGGCCAAAATAACTTTTTGCTTGTCGGAGTTCAAGCACAATTGAGCTGTGCTGGAGGAGGGCACAGCTGAGCTCTGCCTCTGTGGTCGAAGGGAAGAGAGCTGGGTTTGAAGGGAGCAACAACTGCTGTGGGATTTGACTTCTGTGGCTGGAGCATGGAATATTTCTTACCTGAAGGAATGGCAAAGTGTCACACAGGATGCATGTGAGGTCAAAAATTTATTGGTATGTGGGCAATTTATTGTATTTCCAGCACTGGGAAATCCTTCTTTTATAACAAAATGGGATGTGGATCCCATGCCTGCCTTCATCACTGAACTTAGTACTTAGTGAGTACTGCATTACTTAGTGCCAGGACTGCATTAAAAGCAAGGTTTGGGTATGTTTGTTTTGTTCATTTTAGCTGAATGGTGAAAAAACCTGGGAAAAACTGCTTTGCAGGGGAAACAGAAAAATCTCAATTGTTATTGAAAAAAGTTATGAGCTCTTCAATTAGACCACAGGCATTTTATAAGGCAAGCTGGTCAGGGTGTACTTTACTCCCTGAACTTGAAATGTTAAAAGAGTCATGTGACATATTTGCACTAAGTTATGTAGGATGAGTTTAGATCTTACTAATCTAGCTAGTCAGATGCCTGTAAAAATAAATAAGAACCTAAAAAAGAGTGACATCAGCCATAACTGTTTATTCTGCTCCAGATTTGGCAGGTAAAAATCAGCAAGAAACCAAGTGCATTATGCTGTCTGGGCTCTGTGCCTATTTCTCATCATGTAGGGAGCCAGGCCAAATCCTTGACACAATAGCAATTTTTGCTCAATGCCAGCTATTCCCAGCCTGGCAGTGCAAATGTAGAGCCGGCTCCTGAGGTCATGGAATTGTAATGGAATCCAAACTGCAAGGAACATCCCTGCTCCAGGAGGGGAAATGGCTGTGGCATGTGAGGCCGTTTCCACTGGATTCAAACTGATGCTGTCAGGAGATGAGTGACAGTGACAGCAGATGAGAACATCCTGAACTGAGTCACCCCTGCAGCCAAGCCACAGGTAATGCATGGACCAGCGGCCAAGAGAAAGGCTGGGAAACAACTGTGTCAGAAGAAATGCTGAACCCTCCAACTCCAGGTGTCTGTGTGAGCTCTGACATAGCAACTGTCAGTCACAGTAAGTGGTGACATCTATTTAGATGAGCTCCCCTCAGAGCCATGAAAACAAAAACACTTCACCTCACTACACCCTTCCATGGGGGCATGAACACCTGCCAGTGGCAGAGGAAAGAGTTGAGCTGTTAGGCTGCTACTCTGCAAACACAGAGCTCCTCCTCACTTTTATGGTTCATCGTCATGTCCTCTATATTGAACTGTGGGTGGAATGACACTGGCTTAATAATAAAAACCTACTGAGATAGACAAACTGAAAAATAAAATTATGTATCTGCCCTCAACCAGCATGCCCAACACATGTTCTGTTTGAAAAGGGAGACCCTTGTCTTCATGCTAGAGAGTCATGGCAAGAGAGATCAACCTGCTCAGCTGGGAAGACACCAATCCATTTCTAAGAAATTCAGAGTCAAAATGTCCTTAAAACTCATTGTGGCAGGAGTAACCGTGTCCTTGGAGGTGAATGAATGTCCTGGAGCACTCAGAAAGGCAAAGGCAACACTGCTGAGCACTTGTGTCCACAACACATGGGCACATGATGGTAGCAGTAACAATGGGTATTGTCACCACAAACCACGGGACATCCTTATCCACCCACAGCTCATCACTGACACCAACAGTGCCTTCACCTGAAAAGGGGTCAAGAGGCTCCATTCCACCACAAGGCAGACAAGCAGAACAGTACAGCTCTGATTTTCAAGTGTTCCTACCTGCTTTTTTATTCCAGCATTGGTGGTGATCACTTCTCATGCCCATTTAAACACCATTTTAACCAACAACTAAATATAATAGCTAAGAACAGGACACTAAGCCAGCAGCATAAAGCACCCTGATTCACATCCCTCTGAATGGCAGCATCTGTACAGACTGGGCAGAGGGGAAAACAGGTTCTTGTCCATGTAACCTGGCCTTGGCAGCAGCAGTTTGGGTGATTTCTGAAATCCCATTGCCTGGCACCAAGCTGGCAAGAGAAGAAATAGCCTCATCACTCTCTCTCTCTGTTAAGGGATGCATCCTATATTCATCTGCAATCAGGAGAGAGAAGAAAGAAGAGTTCTTTGAGCTTTATGCAAAGTAGATTGAAAATTATCCAACTGTTTAAAAATTACTTTAAGAAAACCCCAGAGTAGCAGTGATGAGCCTCTGCACTGGGAGAGAGCTCCCACTGCCTGGGGGATGTTTGTGCTGCCCAGCCACAGGCACCCCTTGGTGCACACCCCACTCACACGTGGGCAGGGTGATGCTCCTCACCTTCGTGGGCAGGTTTACCAGCACCAAAAAAAGCCCTAAATGCATGTGTGAGCCCATGGTACTTGAGATGTGACTCAGGGCAGCCTGGCCCAAAGAGAGGGGTAAGAGCCTGCACACAGAACAGCGAGGAGTAGCTGCAGTAGTGAGTAACCCTCTGAGAGCTGATTCACATGTCTGTAATCTGCTCCACGCAGGACTCACACGGGGTCTTTCCAAAGAAAGGACAAATTCTTCTTTCCAAAGCATTAGGCAAGAGTATTACACTTCATGGCAAATTCATCTCCCACTGACTGAGTGGAGCACTCCAGAGTGCAAACTCCTCATGGAGAGCAGATGCTGGCCCTGGCAGGTGTGCTTGAGGCCAGCCCACACTGAGAGCATGACCTGCTCACATCCCAAACTTCCAGGGAGCAGCATCCACAAGGTGCTCCTCTGCCCTTGCTGAGGAACCTCCTGCCCTCCACTCTTCCTGCTCAGCTGACTCAGATGGGAATGGATTCCCAACACAAATAAGCAGGCAGACAGCCAGGTTTCCAAGCCCCTTGCCAAAGGGGAGACCTGCTTCTGCTTTTCCAAGTGCTCTGTGATCTTGCACTTGCAAAGCTTCTGGAGGCTTTTTCCTCCCACTGCACATTAGCAATTCATTGAGTGCTTTCTACAGGTCTGAAAGGGAACAAGACAAACTTTTCACATATGGAGTGGAAGAACTGCAGGAGCCTCGCCAAGAGACCATCACTAAGCCCAGAGAAATAGGGTCAATAAACTGCTGCACCCTCCAAAGATGGCACAGCCATGGTGGCCACAAGGTAAAAAAAGCTGTCACCTCCTAAGGATGAAGAGCTGTACATCTTCCAAAGCTCCCTAGACATCTTATTAGACTTCAGGAAAGTTACTTCTCTTTCCCAGTCTCCCTCTTTGTAAAGTGGTGATAAAACTTCACAGGAGACTCAATTCATTAATTCTGAAAACATTCAAATACAACAGTAAAGATTCTCTGTAAATATGCAAACCCACAAACAAAGCACTATTTGTAGGGGAGGAGAAATCACGGGTGGGGCTGAGAACATCCAGAATTTGCAGTCTCCCCAAGCAATGTCCTCTTGCAGTTTCCTGGAAAAAGGTTGTTCTGATACATGCACTGCTCTTGTAACATGAATTTTGTTCATTGGTCGAATATTATTATTTCTAAATTTACTAATACTGGATACAAAACCATCTGTATTTATGAAAACCTGAAAGTTTACAAGCTTTCACACACACAAACAGAAGCCATTTCAAACGCCAGGCTGTATTTAGAAGGCTGCTTTGAAAATCTGGCTCTTAGAATCACCTTTGGTTGCTAAATAAACTTATCTGGAGTAACCACAGCCCACACAAAAATAGTTACAAAACAGTTTCATGACTTCAAGTGGAAATGGTAATGTTGGTAAGAAGCATGCTCAATTTTCCTTCACTGAAGTTGAAATGTAAAAAAAATACAATATAAGCTCTGTAAGCAGATTCTTCATGGTAAACAAATATGCAGAGATGCAGAAAATGCTAAGTGATCATTTTTAGAACATTTATTTTTGGCAGAATAAACACTTTCAGACTCTAAGCAACTTCTCTGTGTGTACAGAATCTCCAACTGTGAAAAGAAAACAAATAGCAGAGTTTCATTTGTTATAATCGGGATTTTTTTCATGACTGTTTAGAATAAAGTTGGATCACATTTGAAATGGCTTGGAAATTCATTGTTTAGGCATTAGTCTCCACTGGTAAACATCCTACAATATGTGTATAATACAGCAACTATTTTTGTACTTCAAAGCCTTCCCTCATATATTGGGAAGGTGCAGAATAAAAACAACCTCTTTTTTCCCCTTCTAGAGAATGATGGTTTCATTGCTCGATTTCACCCAGAAGAGATCCATGGTTATTCCTCATCAGACTCCATTTATTCATGTAAAAATTAGCCCCAAACACCAGACCACAAATTGCATTTGAGAAATCCAACTCTCTGGAGAAACAGGAGTATAATGGGGGGACTGTACAGTCCTGGACCTTATCATTCCCCAGCTCCCTGGGGCACGGGGCTTTTTTAATACAGGAACTCACTGTTGACTCTTTAGGACTGAATATCCTGCAGATGAGGGAATGTGGAACGAGGACAGACACTTGGCTGGTTTGAGTGATCACGTCTCCATGGTCAGCACCCCACTGCCCTCCCAGCTACCATCACTCCTCCCAGAGCAGGCCACTTTCATCACTTCAGAGGAACAGAAAGTTCAGGAGCAGGGCTGAGAACTGCATTTTTTCATTTTGAGCAGCCTGGTGGCAATCTGGCTGTTCAACCCTTCTGCAAACAGCCGGCCGAGCTGTCCTGGCCCGAGTGTCCAAGGAACCAAGAGCCAGTGTGAGTCCATGCTCTGGGAAACATCAGCCTGCCAAGGCCACGTGAGTCTGTGGCAGGAAAAGTAACAGGATCCTCTGGCTCTTCTCCTGTTTCTCAGCCACAAAACTTTCTTCCTCCCCTAACAATTACATATGTGGGTTTCCTTAACAGTTTCTTTTTACATTTCTGTTTAAATAGCACAGGGAAAAGGAAGAGGAGACTTGATGTGGAAAATTAGTTTTGGAAATGTTGAGCAGTGTAGACTTGCCAACTTCTGTTCCTCCAGTCAGTTCATTGTCGATGCTCTCAGCTCTCACCAAAATGCTATTTTTAGGCTGTACGTCAGATTTCACAAGTGAGACTGACAGGATTTTTAGAAAAATCGGAGGCTTTTCCCTGAGAATTAAATGAGAAAAACAATGTGGGAATATTGCTTCCCACTTTGTGCTGCTGAGGCTCCACCACAGCTACTCCAGGGCAAAGCTGCAAAGGGACCCAACCACACAAGAGCAGCCTTTCCAGAAAGCATGAGGGAATTCCCAGCATAAGGGAGATGTGCAGAACATTTCCATCATGAGGGAGATGTGCAGGTCTTTTACACCTAATGAGACAGAGGGAGTCTGAAAATGTTCTGAGGAGATGCTCAGCAGCAAATCAAAGCACAGGCACAGAGCGGGCCCTCAGAAAATGCAGCTTTCCAATAAAAGGCTCCAGCTGTTGCTGGAGCTGCCAGGTGGCTCCTTAGGGGCAGAGGCAGCTGCAGAGCCCCTGTGCCAGGAGCTCCCACGGCTGCCCCAGCCCAGCCTGGGCACAAGGGCTCCCCAGACCTGCAGCACCACTCCTCCCCACTGCCCGGGGTCATCTGCTGAGCTGCAGCCTTTGGCTGAGAAGCCAGGAATGCAGAGGTGGCACTTTCTGCTGCAGAGAAAGACCAGCCAAGCCTGGAGGCAGCAAAAGCCTTCTCCAGTGCATTGTCTGCTGAGCACTTGTCATGCTGTTGGACATGCACATTAAGAAATTAGAGTTTCTACATGGCTGTTTCCTTGAGCTGACAGGTGTCTAAAGCCAGTTTCCAGCTCTGCTTACCATCCAAATATAAGGAACTTAGAGCAGGTTTAAGTTTTGGTTGTTTTTTTTTTTTTTTTAATAGAGAGACTCTGTGTTTAAGACCTTTGCTAAGCCTGTTTCAATGAGGCCACGCACATATTGACAGCCCTTGCTGACAGAACAGGGCTGCAGGAAGGACCTCTCATCCACACAGAAACCAAAGGCTCAACCAAAAAAGTATTGCTGTAAAAAGACTCACTATTGCAATGCTGCTGAGCAATTTTTTTCGATATCCACATGGATATTTGAGACTGCTTGATGATGATGCAGATTGTTTTGAATATTTCAGGGTCATTTATCTATAAGAGACTTTAGACAAGTAATCCAGCCAAATTTCAGTTGGCAGATCAGCATGTCTAGATATTTGACCACACAATCCTACAGAGAAAACGTGGTGTCACTGTGTTAGCTGAGGGTGGTGACTTCACACAGGTGTAACTGAGTGCAGAATCTACTTCCCAAGGGTTTTCTGGAGCTTCCTGAACCTGACAAGATTAATTTAGTGATTTGGAAATCTGTTGCCAAGCCCAAGTCCCCAGAAGACTGCATAGCAATAGGAAGATTAAAAGCAGATGGTTCAGCAACCAAGGTTATCCAGTTAAACTTTTAACAGACTCAAAATTCTTGGGCTTCATGTAATCATCTTTATCCTTTCCTTCAATTCAGTGTGTGTTAGTATCTCTGGAGCACTTCCTTCAGACATGAAGCCAAACACATCATGCTAATAACATAACCTCAGAAAACATACCTTTATGATAGGCTTAATAAGAGGTTAAGGAAATGTTGACTCTAGCTCAACAAGGCTCTGTGCAATTAGACCATCTCCATGTGGTTGTTAATTTCCATAAAAGGATGCTGGAATTTAAAATATGAAAAGAGACCGTTTCCAGGAGGGTCTTTAGCAGATGAGCCAGTTAAACACAATGCAAACACTGTTGCAGTTGACAAAGGGTCTCCCTGGTTAAGGTGAGGCATTTGAAAAGGGTCAGTGTGGGAGCTGATGGTCACACAATGCTCCTGATTTCCTCTTCCGTTGGAACCACTAAACCCCTCTGTCAAGTCTGGCAGGAGTTGGGGTGATGTGGGTCAGGCTGTCAGCATCACCAGGCCTCTGGAGTCCTGTGATGGAGAGGAGCAAGGCAGGAGCAGTTGGAAGCAATAACAGTTCTGGAAATTACCTAAGAAACTTAAGAGTTTCTCTGTCTGCTCCTGGCTCTCTCTTCTCCCCCTGCTCTGACTTGGAGTCCTACAGCTTTGACCCATCCCAGGCCAGCCACAGCTTGTTGTGCCAAAGTCAGGCTCCCCCTCAGGCCAGTAGGATCCGGACCATGGCCAGTCCAGCTTCAAGTCCTGGGACAATCTCCTCTTCAGATCTTTTCATCTCCAGTGCTAATCCTGAGCATTTGTGTGACTGAGGCAGTCCAAGCAAGTATGTGCTTGGCTGAATCATAGTGACTCACTCCAAACTCACAATTAACATCAGAATGAAGACAGGACAAGTGTCTCCCATTTGTCTACTAGAAATCTTCCCTCTCTGCAGAAGTGGCAGCTAAAACAATCCCCCAGACATTCCACATGAGGTCCAACAAACACCAAATACACTTCAAATACACAGAAACTCTCTGCTGGGAATGTTTTCCTCTGCAGTGTCTTACAAACGTCTTTATAGCACCAGAACTAACTTTATGACCAATTCATGCAGGCACTGAATGCCAGTGCTGAGCTACCAGGGACATGATGCCCTTTATTCATGTCACCTGCACAGAACAGCCTCAGGATTTGCTTCCCAGGGGTCATTTGGGTCAGCCTTCACAGAAGCACTCAGGGGAGGAGGACACCAAGCAGCAAATATTTCTCTCCATGAACAAAAAGGTGCTTTAACAGCCTTTCCTGCCCGAGTACCTGTGACACCAGGGCAGCATTCCTCATTACCAGCCCCAGGGTCCCCGAAGCCTTAAAGACTTGGGTTTCCACCACACAGGTCAGGCCCATGTCAGCACATTGCCCACGCCAGAATAAAGCACAAGTGTCTGCAGTGCCTCATACTGCAGCCTTCATCCACAGAACATAGCTGGCCTGATTCTTCCCACCCCTGAAAAGAGACTTGCAGGGATGTTTTGGACTCCCCCCACTGCTTCCCAGTTCTGGGTGCCCACTGTGTTGTGCCACTCCTTGTGCTGCAGTGAGTCCCACTTTACCCCCTCCCAACATCCCTTTGAAGGCAAAGTTAGTTGCAAGGACAAAATATTGCACCTGCAAAAGCTGAGGAGGTATGCTTTGAAAATCCAAACCCCCAATATACATTTGGACACACAAACAGAGCAGCCAAACCTCAAGTTAAATCTTCCATATGAAGTGCAAAGAATCAAATAACCATCCAGAAGAGATGTCTGCAAAATAACTTGGCTCATAGCATTTTCATTTGGCTTAAATTAAAATAATTGTAAATCTTCAGTGCACAGCACGAGAGCTACATTCTGTGTAACACTGTACGTATCCTATTAAACTTTAAGTCAGTTCAATCCTACAAAAATGCTTTGAAAACCAGATTGACTTGCCCTTCCTTGGGCAACCAATCTCACTACTGCAAGAAAGCAGAAGGGGCTTTGTGAGTGAATTTTCTCCACTGCAGTTAACCAGAGCTAAAAGAGGCAGGGGAACAGGAGGGGCAGAAGAAACATTTCCTTGGAACCAAGTGGAAAAGCATCATTACACACTGATTTCTTGAAGCTGCATTAAACCTCAGCTGTGCATCAATTAGAAGGCAGTGCCAAGCTGACTATCTTACACACAAACATGGTTCATCTAATGATCCATTCGTAATGACTTAAAAGTTGTGAGTTCCTGGGCATCCTGGAGGTTCAAGGGAAGAAGGTGTCTGGCCTCCAAGGTTCTTCACACACAGAACTGAGCCCTGCTGGCTGCAGCTCAGTTCTGTGGGGAGCAAGAAACTTTGGACATTGTTTACCAGCTTTTTGCTGGATAGAAAAACCACCTCCATTCACAACCCTGTTAAAGCATTGTACATCACTACAGATCACATTTTCCTAACATCACAATGTTCAATACCACTTTGGAATGGAAGTTTCCAGTGCAACATGTGTGCAGTGGCTCCTGAAAGCCAGCTAATTCCTGCCACTCCTCCCCTCATTTTGGATCATTTTGACTCCACCATCCTCTGTCTTAACAACCCGAGGGCATTCATGGAATTGGTGTGAGCACAGCACATGAAAGCTCAGCCATAGCCATGCCAGTGGAGCAGAGTCACCACTCACACCTGGCTCTTTCTGAAGCTCTCATTGACTTTGCAAGGCTTGGAATTAACCCAGTACTTGTCTCTAGTCCAGCTGTAAACAGAATATTAAAACTCCCAACCCATAGCTGCTTTGGTATCAAGTGCCAGCCCTAAAGAGGGTTTAAGAATATTTACTAAAGGTGGCATAGAAGGGCAAAAGTCAATGATTAATTGGCACAGTTCTGCTCATTAGTTCTTGTTGAGGAAGAGTTCAGAGTAAGTTAAACCCCAACATATGAATTTATTTCCAGAGCTCTTTCTGAAATTGCTGCTTCATTTTGGTGCCAATAAATCTTACATTCCAGCTATGCTTCTCTCATAGATACCGGCATAAATTTTTATTTCTAGTTGGCCAGATTAATGACTAGGAATAAGGGAAGAATAAAGCAAAAGCCACAGCTAGCACTTATCTATCTCTGTCCTGCAGCCTTCTTTCTCATTACTACTGCAACTCTCATATTTAGAGGCAGCTGAGCTCTCCACATGCAGTTTTAATGGAACACCTATCCCTCAGCATCCAACTGCAGAGTTCAGCTGGGACCACAGTTGCAAATAAAAACCATTGTGCTCTTCCTGAACAAGCACAGCAATGATAGTGTAGATAACACCTTGTACTGCTGAAACAAGAGCCACGCAAAGATTTCAAAGAGCTTTACAGACATTCATAATTTAAGACAATCCACATCCTCTGAAAGGTGATACTGGATCCTCATTTTGCAGATGAAGAATAGAGGCATCAAAAAATTAAGGGATTGAGGGACACAGAAAGCAAGGCAGCACTGAACAATGTCCTGCTCACACACAATACAGCAACCAGAGCTTGTGATGGTTTCTGCAGGCACTCCAACCATTGCCACATGCTGCTGAACTTTGCTTTATCAATGGCTCTGTTTTATTTCCTGAGTTACTCGTGGATACTCTTACCCCATCCCTATTAACCTCACCTTCTCTGCTCAGGACCCTCTTGTTTCACACCCACACCAATCACACAGCCTGTATCACCTTGTCTGGCAGCCTGTGGTGACACTGGGGACATCATTCAGGCACGACCTGATTTGGTGAAACAGCGACCATGTTTTAGTTCTTTTTGATATAATATACACTAGATGTTACAAATAACTTATTAAGGGCACCCTACTTCTATTGCCTTTCCACTTTGTATGTACAAGCCATGGTTCAGGGAGGTGAGCTGTCCTGTCCAGGAGGAATCTGGGGTGCCAGCCCTGCTCTGTCACCGAGGGCTTTCATTCAGCACAGTTTCTGTTTACTGAGTAACACTCAAAGCTGCAGACCCCAGTTTAGAAGTTTTAATTGATGCACACAGGAAAGCTGCATTAGGCGCTGTCTCTCCTGATGGATCTCTCCCTGCAGACTGTGAGACTGGGGAGTTTAAAAGCAAAGATTTTGCTCTTCACTGCCATAAAATATATCTTCCCACTCTATAATTAATCCCAGTGAAATGAAAGAAAGCAGCCTAACGGATTCACCTGTTGTGGTGCAAACTGCAAAAACACTGATTGAATATACACCTTCAGAGGTGTAGTTTGGCTTTCCTAATGTACCTCTCTATAAGCACCTTGGACATCACAGAGCACAGGACAGGCCAGAAAGACAACAAAAAGAGACTCCTACCACACAAACAGAGGTGAGGCTGCACTCCCATATAATGAATTATAAACGAAAAAAGCAAAAATAAAGACAGTCTGTTTCATGAAAAGCCAACCCCAAATATAAGGATTACTCCAGCCAAAGAACAAGCTTAAAGCAGAAAATCCAGTTTGCTGGCCACCTTCTCCCCTTCCTACTCTTCCCTCGTCAAGGGCCAAAGGAGGGAAAAATCAAGGTCTGCCCACCAGTTCACCACAGCTATAACCCCCAATAATATAACCCTGTAATCCAACAGGGATTGCTCTGGTCAAAATCAGACCCACGACTCTGGTGAACAAGGGAAGGGCCACAGTCCTTGGACAGGGCAATGAAAGTGCAGCCTTTCCCCTCTCCAGGAATGCCCAACCTCTCTCGTGCAGGCCAAGGCAAGGGCACAGCCAGGCACACACACCTGGGACTGGAGGAACAGCACCAGGAGCAAAGCAATGCACAGTGCTCAGAAATGTGCCTTTACCTGCATTTTCTGGTGCCTCTCTTGGGCAATTCCTGCTGGCCTCTACTCTTACCCAAAATACATCCCTTCAGATTACAATTTCTGCAAGACAGCACAGCACCTGAGACCAAACAGAAATTAGTTACAAGTTCATGGAGCTTGAGAGCAGTGAAAAGACAGGCTTTCCCCAGCAGAAATCAAGGAAATGTTCTTCAAGGTTACACTAGCCCTGTGCTGAGGACATAGGCACCAGGAAAGCCATAAGCTAACAACTCAATTGCAACACTTAAGACTCAGTAAATATACAAGAAAAAATGATGCTGCAGATGCTGGTAAATAATTGTGCAGTAGGGCTGAGCTAAAATATAAACGGCATTATGGAGATGAAATAATGGTATTTTTATACTTCAAAAGAGCAAGATGAAAAGCTGAGATATTACTGATGGACTTTAGTTAGGGAATTAGTCATCATTATACAATAGCAATTTGAATATCCTAGCACAGCATGTGTCACAAGAAAATCATTCAAAGACTGGATACATTTTAGCTGTTTCAATTAAAATTGTACATCACAGTATAACATCAGATAGCAAAACTTAGTCCAAGCAAGTATTTACATAGAGCTATTAAATGACAAGGATTTGGTTTAATTGGTGAGTAAATGGAGCTGGAAGTTGCAGAAGAGGTTACTGAAGATCACTTGGGCAGAACAAATTGTTTTACTCTGTTTTGTGTGTCTGAGTTTTAAGCCTTCCAGATGCAACAGTAAATGCAATAATAACATTTTCTAATGAAGATGGGATTATAATGAGTTTGGGGTGAGAGGGCAAAGCAGTGACTTGTGTAGCAGTATCTCACCAGGGAAGTATAGAAGCTGACAGAGTTTCTGCCTGGAAAGGGATGTAGAAAAGTGGATCACGGAGATAAACTAATGGAAATTCTCCAGAAACAAAGGTGTCATTTAGATATGTAGGACAGCTTTACCCAGACTCAGTAATTTCCTGCAGCACCAAGAAAGTTGAGTGGTACTGTAAGCAAAAATCAGAGCCCTGGGAAAAGGTGAAAAAGGTTTGGAAAATATGGCCAAACAAATCCAGATTTGTCATCAACTTTCACACAGCACATACTTGAATGGACAAGGCACTGCAGCATTGTCCTTTCCAAGTGAGCCAACCCAGAGACTGCTCTGGCCATGTGGACACATCCTCACAAGGACTGAATACTTCCCTCAGCACCACTGTCAGCAAAGCTTTACTCCTCCACATCTCCCAGACAAGCTGCACCCACCATCTGAACGGATCTATGGCCAGGAAAATTTACACCAGCTGGAAATCTGACCCACCTATTTAATGCAAGGGAACAGGCATGACTTCTTTCCTGCTGCATTGACTAAGATCTCCCCAGCTGTACTCTGAGAACACTTGAGGCGTTGGGATATCAACCACAGAAAACTGAGTGGAAATCCCCAGGCAGGAATAAAATGTATGTTTAATAAATGGTTCTACAGAAACAGAAAAAAAAAAAAGGGGGGGGGGGG